>JAODLM010000086.1:0-44372 GCA_036937905.1 Salvia rosmarinus
ATAGATTCGACCGATCTTGTAAGATTTGCAAGTTGTTCTTCCACGGTGGAACTGTTTGTCATCATCACAGGCGCCTTAAGTGGGTAACTTTTGATAGAATTTGCGATAGGGGATGTGAAGCTTCCTTCAGAACCAACACCTTCTTCATTTAGAGTGGCAATGTATTGTTGTCTTTCCTTGGCGATGGTGACTTGAAGCTTCTTGAAGTTGTATGGCTTTGCTTCGTGTGATGGCCTTGATGCTCTCTGAAGAAACTTTTGAGCGACCTTGGTTGCATGTTGTTGGATGAACATCGTTCAAGATTTTGGTGAAGAGTAGAGATGAGAGGTAGAGATGTCCCACTGGGCGTGCCAGAAATTTGTAACATAAATTTTTATATTTAAATTTTTATAAATACCAAATTGTATACAAAATCAATTTGATAGATTTAATATATTTGAGATGAGTTCGATCTCTATCTATCATCTGATTTTACTTCTTCGATTTTAATTCTTGAACGATCTTGATGTTCTTCGAGATGTTTCGAGGGGATGTGATTCATTGATCTCCTTGAACTTGAAATTTGGATTTGATGATGTTGATCTGAAGGACATTGGCCTTGTTTTCAGAGCAACTGTCGGATTTAGCTTGATGTGTTGAAGAACGTTTGAAGATCTTCAAGATACGGAGGGTTTTCACCTTGTTTCCGAATTGAACGTCATCTTTGATTTGATTTGGATGATGATCTTGACGAAGAATCGACGATTTGCACGAAGAATGCCTTGAATGTTGAAGAAGACTTGAAGCTTCTTGAAGACTTCACCGATGATTCTTGAGTGTCTTGAAATTCTTCAAATCTTCATTTCTTCACTTCACTTCACTCCACCTCTCAATTTATGAAGACCTTCCACCCATATTTATAGATTTAGGTTAGTGGGCTTATGGACTTATGGGCCTTTTGGACCATCAAACCATGAGCTTGGGCTTATGGACCTTTTGAGCCATCAAACCATGAGCTTGAGTTTATGGGCATTTATGGCTCATTTGGCTGATTTGGTGATTATTAAATCTCCAATGTGTCGTTGTGATATGTTGTTCTCCCATTTGTCGATAAAATTAAACATTAACCATATATATATTAATTTTGGAATAAATTCCATTAATCAAATAGAAATATAATTAATTATTTAATTTATATTTTACACAGAGCGCGATATTATTTGCTAACAATTTTTAATTGTCTACACTTCTATCTTGCAGTGGCTTAGTGATACAATAACAGATAGGTCTAAAGTATTATTAAAGAGTAGATTTTGCCCTTTCGGTGCAGCTAATATGCAAAGAACTGTGTGATTGACCTGCTAGGCTTTCAGTTTCAATAGATAGTTATCATTTGATTTGATTGGAAAAGCTAGAATTAGTTTCTCAGCTAAAACTGCATATTTGAATCATTGAGTTCAATGAATAAGCCATATTCTTTTTGTTTTATGTACGTATATCTAGTAGACTAATGTGTCTTTGCCAGCCAATTTGCTGATAGGGTTGGAATGTTTCTTCATCGAATAGTTGAAATTGGGATTCATCGAATATATACACAGTCACAGATGTTAACTTGCAAATTTAGCTTTGTTTAGAGTACTAATTTCCACAGTAATATAGCTTTGTCAACTTGTAACATTCGATATACCGATTTCCCGCCGAACCTTGATGACAAAGCTTCAAAACTTTTGACAGAACAAATCTTGCCCTCCAAATGCTCGACATAATTCCCCAAAGGTTTTATTTTGAACAGACCATTAGTTTAGATGCAAGGTTTTGGGTATAAATTTTCACCTACACGCTTTATTGACTGTTGTGGTATAGAGAAACAGAAAATGTTGGGGCATAGAGCCACTTATGGAAAGCATTAGATGTTTTTCCCGAGTATAACAAAGAAGCAGATGATCATCTTTCTAAGACTGTAAGTAGCGTCTAAGAACATAAAGTTGTTTATTTTCTATTTTGAAGAGAATAGTGTGATACTCATTTGTCAATGTTAAATAATTTCACATGTCATAATTTCAATCTTTGAATCCATCGTGTATAAGAGTGAATGTCATGAAGTAGTTGATGATTCGAAGATAAATGTGATCACATCCGTTGTACAATTGATTGGTGTTTAGTAACTTGAAAATAGATTTGATCACACTTATTCTGATATTGATATCTGCATGAAACTAATAGTTTGTATCTTTCTTGTTTTTTTATTTTTTATAAAGAATTAGTTCAGTAAAAAATTGAAAATTAGGAGATGGTTTTGAAGCCGTCATCCAAAAGAGAAATAATCAATCTTGAATTACAAAAAGAAAACAAAGCTTTGAGGAAGCAAAAAGAAGAGTTGTCCTCTCGATTTGAGTTTTTAGAAGCTCAATTTAGAAGCCAAGAAGTGAACATATAAATCTCAAATGGCAGTGCCTTTGGAAAAATTTCAAGACATGAATCAAATAGTCAAATTCTAACTTCATGATTGTGAATGTTATAATAGTTTGATTCATTCTAGTTGTTTTGTTATTTTCTTCATTTTATTTATTTGATTTCGGTGTGTATGTATTGACTTTCATTTTAACTATTTCTTTTATATTTATGATTTTAGTGATAAATGTATTATGATTATTATATTAGTATTGTAATGACTTTCAAATTCTCTTTTTGTAACTATACAATAAATAAACAGCGAAAAAAATTAGTGTCAATAAAGTATTATATTTTTTGTGACTAAAATAGCAAGTTCTAGTGATGAAATATGTGTTTGACTATTAATAGTAAATTAGTGACAATCAAAACATGCAATTGCATTAAAACTTAGTAATGATTGGAGATTGTCACTAAATTATTGAGTTTTAGTGACGGTAAACATATGTGACTACACAAATAATTATTAAGTGACGATTATATTATGTGACTAAATTAAAAGAGTTTCAATGGAAAAATTCACATGCAATCACCACTAAATTATTGAGTTTTAGTGACGGTAAACATGTGTGATTACACAAAGAATTATTTAATGACGATTGCATTATGTGACTAAATTAAAAGAGTTTCAGCAACAATATTCACATGCAACTACATAAGGGGTTAATTAGTGTCGATGATATCATGTGACTACATAATGGGTATTCAGTGACAAATATATAATGTTACTAAATTATAGAATTTTAGTGATAAAACATATATGTCACTAAAAACGCGACCTACAGTGATGAACATGCACCGTGACTATAAAAAGAAAATATAGTGATAAAAATATTTTTCACTATAAAATTATTTTTATTGACGATATCATCCGTCACTATAATTCAATTTTGTAGTGACGATTATTGTTGGTTGTCACTAGAACTTTTAGTGACGGTGCCTATAGTCATGACCCAGTAACGATCCTAAATTTCTTACTTGACAGTTGTAGTGATGATTTTCACATATATTGTGACAATAATTGTCGTCATTAAAAACCATTTTTTTTGTATTATATGATTTCTTCTTGATTATTTTGTAATTAAGTTGATTAATAGTAATATTGAAATATAACACAACATTCCCTCAAATAATAATAATAATAATTTTAATATAACATACCATATTTTTTTTTCTTTTTCTGTTGTTTTGTGTGTGGGGTTGGTGTAACTAAGAACAACTATGGTTATTCACATTTTGGTGTAAACTTTAGAGTTGATCACTGTTAGGATTCGTTCTTGACAACATCTAATGCGCAGCGGAATAAAACATCAAGAACTGATCTAGATCTATAATTAAACATGCGATGAACCCTATGAACATGAAGAACGATGACTTATGTGTTTGTAATGCTTCCAAAGGATTAGTAAAGCTTCCGTGCTTCCAATGTATCATTCGAGATCGTTTCCACAACTATAGTATCCACGTGTCTTTAATCAGCCGCAGGAACAATTCCTCGACATCAATATTCAACGAGAGAAGCCAAGAATCTCCTATTGAATATTGCGGTAGGTTTTCTCAAGTGTGTGTTCTCTGTGATTGTTGTAACGTTAATCACAATGATTAACTTCCCATTATAAAGTAACCACCCACCACTTAGATTAATGGGCTTTAGGTTTAATTAATTAATGTCCAACGTATAATTAATTAGGCCAATTATCCAATTTAGTCCATTTACTTTCAATCTCCCACTTGGACTAATATTAGATAACATACCGTGCACTATGCATATACCCTTGAACTGATTAACAATACACTTGATAGTGTGACCCAATAGGCCCCCATTATCGAAGATGATCTAATCAAAGTCTGCACAAAACTTTTGGACTGCGTTGTGCGACAAACTCGATATATAATGAGACGTTTACGTGGAAAACGATAAACTAACCTTTACATGAAGTTTATGTAATATCCTTTCATTCATGACACACTCGATTGAGCTAGGATTTTGCTATGTGTCTATCGATAGCTCGATCATTTTTCTCATCTTTATTATAAGACCCATATGATCATATTCAATTACTTTAATTGAATATATCTCTTACATTGGCCAATGACTTTATGGTCGAATAATATAGAGAAAATAAGTGTTCATGAAAATCTAATCAAGGAATGAATCCCATTCTTGGCTCAACTACCATTTTCATTTGTCTCATGATGCACCCAATCCAAGCCGTGTCTTGCCACTGCATAGCGTTGCCTTGGTCAAATCTGACACTCAACAAACAAAATGTGTAATGACCTCAAGTCTAAGGACTATTACATACTCCACACACTAAGAAATCGTAGACATCAAACAAACGATTTAATAGTGGGGTATATCAATACTCTCCAAAGTATTCATGTGACCATCACGGATATCAAATATCTCGTAGTTGTGAGAACCACTACATTCTCTAAGAATGTGATGCAGACCACATGCTAACCTATAACATATCATCAATATCTCATTCTTGATGATCATTGGTTAGGGCTATTTTAGAATTATACTATATCATTGATGTCTCACAGCAAAAATGACAGTGATAATTCAAGGGAACAAATAAGAGAATAACGATAAACATCAAAATAATCATTCCATTAAATGCACAAAACCCATAGATAAAACATTATCTTCGATTGTGATCAAAAGAAAGTACGTATCAACAAAGGAGTTTCTAAAACATACAAACTTTAAACTCCCACTGAATCAAAGCCAACATCCCACATGTCTAACACACAAGCTCTCAAAAAAGCTTAGTAAAAGGGTCAGCTAAGATATCGTTAGTGGATTACTCTTTCTAATTTTACATTGCCCATTTCTATTATTTCTCTAATCAGATGATATCGACTTTGAACATGCTTGTTCCTGTTTGGAAGCTAGCATCTGTGTACCTAGTCACGGATAGCTCTGGCTGTCCACCATAGCCCCAACTATCTATTAGGTCCATCCCGATAGATTTTGATCCCAAGGATGTAGGAGGCCTCACCGAGATCCTTCACCATAAAGGATTTAGACAACCAATCTTTCACGGATTGCATCATAGATCGGTCGCTCCCATAATCAGAATGTCATCGACATATATGACTAGGTAGACAACGTTTTCATTCTCGCGCTTACTATAAACGCATGAGTCCTCTTTGCTTCTGACAAAGTCAAACAATTTGATAGCTCTGTCAAAACAAATGTTCCAACTCGTCGATGCTTGCTTAAGTCCATAAATGGACTTCTTTAGCCTACATACCGCATTCGGCCTCTCTTTGGACACAAAACCTTCAGGCTGAGTCATGTAGACATCACCTTCTAGTTCTCCATTGAGAAGCGCGATTTTGACATCCATTTGCCAAATATCAAAATGTAGTACGCAACTATAGTAAGTAAGATCCTAATGGACTTGATTTTTATAACTAGTGAAAAGGTCTCGTCATAGTCAACTATAACCCTTTGCCACAAACCTAACCTTGTAGGTTCGTATCTAACCATCTGCATCAACTAGTTCCCAGACTAGATTGATATACATCGAGTTCATTTCAGATATTAAGGCTTCGAGCCATATCTTTGAATCCGTGTCGAACACCGCTTCAGTATAGGTCTTAGGTTCATCATCATCCGACTCGACTTCATCATCTTGGTTCTCAACCATTAGATTAAGTCTTTGGGATGCACGACGAGTCCTTTGTGGCCTATTGAGTCGGGTTGTTTGCTTGCGGTTCATCTTTGTTCATTTTGAGCGTGAGTAGCTCCTCCGTGTTGACTTCATCAACATTTTGGAGATTCTCAAGAATTTCCTCATGAATTTCTTGAGGTGGAGGTGGCACAACTATTGTGTCATCTTGTATTTGATGAGTCTTATTGTCTCGGTGGCGCTCTAAGAGTCATTTTCCTCCCAATAGATCGTCAAATACTCCTTTGAATTCTTGTTCACACTATTGAACAATCGTTAGATCCTCTGTGTTGTTTTGTGGTTGTCGAATTTCTTCAAGATCTACCTCATTGTGACCTTGTTCCTTGGAAACATAGGAGTCTTCAAAAGCGTCACATTCTAGAGATGATCACCTTGTGATCTTCCACAAGATAACATTCTCACTTTTGGATTCTAATTTATCGATCGACATTTTCTTAACAAAAGCGGGACAACCTGGTCCGCAAATAGTTAAGATTTGCTCTTTTCCATACCATATCTCATATGATGTTTTCTCGTGATTTAGAAGGAACCTATTCAAAATATGAGCAGCGGTAAGTAAGGCATGGCCCCAAAGGAATAAAGGGAGACTAGCGAAACTCATCATGGATCGAACCTTGTCTAATAAGGTTTGATTTCTTCTCTCGGATACACCATTCATTTGTGGTGTTCCCGGAGGTGTCCAGTCTGACCGGATTCCATATGATTTCAAGTAATCAAGAAATTCTCGGCTTAAGTATTCCTCTCCTCGATCTGATCGAAGATTATTGATACTTTTACCAAGTTATTTCTCGACTTCTAACTTAAACTCTTTAAATTTATCAAGAGCCCCAGTTTGTGTTTCATCAGATACACATATCCATATCTTGAAAAATCATCAGTGAAAGTTATGAAGTACGAATATCCACCTTTTGCTTGAGTTGGAAATGGTCCACACACATCTGAGTGGATTTACTCTAGCAAGTCTTTGGCTCGTAACCCTTTCCCAGAAAATGGTTTCTTAGTCATCTTTCCTTTGAGACAAGATTCTCAAGTACCATATGATTCAAAACCAAATGGTGTGAGATAATCCAATTTTCTCAGTCTTGCTATCATTTTCTCATTGATATGACCAAGTCTACAATGCCAAAGATAAGTAGCATTATTCGTATTACTTAGCTTAGGTCGTTTGTTTTGCACATTGTAAATATTTTGTTCACATTCAAGCATATATAAACCATTCGAAAGAAGAATTTCCATAAAGTACTCAATTAAGAGAAAAAGTGCAACAACTGTTTCCAAAATGGAAGGAAAACCCTTCAATGTCTAACATAGGAATGGAAATAATATTCTTCGAAATAGCAGGAACAAAATAACATTGATGTAAATCTAGTCTATATCCCGAAGGAAGATCTAATCTATAAGTCCCCACGTGTTCAGAAGCAACTATTGCTCCATTACCCACGCACAACTCGACTTCCCCAGGATTCATATTTCTGCTGTCACTTAGCCCATGCACATTATTACAAATGTGTGAGCCACAGCCGGTATCTAATACCCAAGAATGTGAATTATTTATAGACATATTCATCTTATCGACAAACATACCTGAGCTACCACCCATTGCACCTTGTGCCTTAAATTTTGGGCAATCTCTCTTCCAGTGCCCCTTCTCATGACAGAATAGGCATATATCCTTTGCCAATGTCGGCAAGACATCGATGTCTTCTTCTTTTTTTCTTTGCTTTTCTTCCCTTTGGAAGATTGAGCATAAGAGCTCACCATGAAACCTGATTTGCCATCAGTAGAGGACTCGTAAGTCTTCAACATGTTGTGAAGATAAGTCAATCCCACCTTTGTGTTGTTCATATTGAAATTCACTATGAAATTCGCAAATGAATCGGTAGCGATTGCAAAACTAGGTTTGTTGAGACATTGGTTTGGCGAGTCGTTCAATCGGCCTTGACCTCTCAATCAATCTATTATCTTCAATACATGTTCGAGATCTTCTCCTATCATGAAGCGTGCACTTGAAGAGATCCCAGAGTATTTCAAACTCCAGTGTTTGTGCTTGTGAGGTGATATGAGGCAAAGTGAGGATGGAGAAGAGGGTGAGCTCGGAGCAGATGAAGATGGTGGGCTCGGAGCAGATGGGCCGAAGTCGAAGCCGTTGTTAGTCTACAGAATAAAAGGACGGGATTAGGGCTCACGTTAGTGGGCCGGAGATATGGGTTGATTCATTAATTAGTTTATTATTATATTATTATTATTAGGTAAACTATTATTGGTAGATTAGGGTTGGGGTTACGTATAAATACCCATGCATGTACTTTTGGTGGGTATCGAGATTAATATTATTTTGGGAGCCGGAGGCTTGGCGCACGGTGTGCGATTTTATTCTCTCATTTCTTATCCTATCAATTGAGTGCGACTGCCGGATCCCCATCCGTGGAGATGACAACACGATCGACATCGAGCGATTGGAGAAATTAGAGGCGGATCGGGAGGAGATCAAGAGTCATTGCGGCGAACTTGCGAGCAGTGGGCGTGTTGGTGGGCAAGACACCACCGACACTGAAATTGGCCGACACGGCCGCAACTTTGGCGAGAGTTATCGAGGCGATCTTGAACCGGAGAAATCGAGGTGGCCTAGAGGAGAAGATTCGTCAGCAGCGGGAGAAGGCGGAAGATCTTTGGGCCGAAGAAACAAATCGACATCGTTCGACTTAGGCGTTTGCGGGGAGGATCCGATAGGGTGGTTGCACGCCGCTAATCAACAATTCGAGTTGCGGAGCGGCCGTGAGGTTGAAAGTCGCTTCTGTTGTGGTTGCGATGGACGGTGACTGCTGCTGGGTGACATGGTTGAAGGCGCGTGACCCGACATCACTTGGGAGAAATTTTCGATTGCCCTAGTCTCGTTTGATTCGAGATTGAGGCAGCCCGTATGAGAGGTTGATGGCGGTGAAACAAGCAGGCTCGATGGATGAATATATTTCGATATTAAATGCGGCTCGCGGGTCAGTGCGGGGTTGAGCAGCGAGCATTGTCTCGGCAATTTCATGAGCGGGCTAAAAGCTTCGATGAGGGGAGCACTACGGCTGCTGCGGCTAAAGACATCGAGACGACCATGGAATTAGCTCACGATGTGGAGGATAAATTTTCCATTCCGGTGAAGGGCGACCATTCCGGAGTGTTGAGCGAGGCGCGGATCGGGTACTCGCGACCTTCGGAACTAACCCCACCACGGCGAGCAGCGAGTAGCGCGAAATGCTGCCAGCGGGCCGAAAGAACAACGCCTCGTCCGAAGCTTGAGCAATCAGCGGCCCATAACCATTTCACTCGGTGCACCAACAACGAATTGGCGGACCTCCGTGCCAAAGCGGCGTGTTTCAAGTGCAAGCCGTATTCCCGATCATTCGCGGGTTTGCCCGATGAGAGGCTGCGGGTGATGGTGGCGAACGGAAGAGGAGATCGAGTTTGACGCCCGGTGGTGGATGCCGATGGACTGGAAGAGGAGTTAGAGGAAGGAGATGTTGGAAAGGAGGGAACACTCCGCATGTACTCGATGGTGGGGATTTGAGTCGGGGCAGCTAAGGTTCTTGTGAGTCATGCGGGGAAGGACGGTGGTTGTCCTCGTTGATAGTGGCACCAGCCACAACTTCATCTCTTCCACCTTGGTACCATTGATTCGAGGCCGACATTGATCCGCCGTGAAGGTCGGTATTACTCGGCAGCGGGACGCGGCAAGCTACGGTGGGCTGTGCAAAAGCTAGTGATGACGTTGGAAGACTATGAGGTGGTGGTGACTACCTCTCGCCCGCATTGGGGCGTAGATGTTATTTTGGGGCTGCGTGGTTGGTGGCGTTAGGGAGATTAGAATAAGTTTGGAGAAGATGATGATGTCGTTCATGGACAAAGGAAGAGGTTGTGTTGCGAGGGACTCGCCAAGCGGTAGGCAGCCCGTCGACCTACGTTCCTTGGCGAGCGGGAAGGCGAGTCTTGGGCGATTATTGTAGAGTCGGGCGGCGAAGCTGTCGGAGGCGGATGAAAGTAAGGTGCGGGAGTGTTGGATCAATATCGGAGATTTTGGGAACCAACAAGTTTACCGCAGACCGAGCCACCGATCATCACATTGAGCTCTTGCGGAGCTCGCCCAGTTTGATGCTGGCCGTATCGCTACGGACAATTGCAAAGGATGAAATCGGTGGCGGATATGCTATTGGCGGCATTATTCGACCCGAGTTCTAGTGCGTTCTCAAGCCCGGTTTTGTTGGTTAAGAAGAAGGATGGAAGTTGGCGTTTCTATGTGGACTATAGAGAGCTTAACAAAGTAACGGTAGCGGACAAATACCCGATACCAATCATTCAGGAGTTGCTAGGCGAGTGGCGGTATGATGATCTTTCAAAGATTGACTTCGTTCGGTACCACAGTTGAGTGTCGAGACTCGACATCCACAAGGCGACCTTGACCTTGACAGTGGCCATTATGAGTTCTTGGTGATGCCTTTTGGGTTGTGAGACATGCAACGCGTTTCAATCTACCATGAGCGATTTATTCCGACCTACCTTCGGAAATTTGTGTTGGTTTTGATGACATTCGTATATAGCGGGACTTTGGGCGAGCCACAAGTTACATCTGAGCGGGCGTTGTCGTTATTGCGGGAAAATCGGTTGAGGCCAATTATAAAAATGTTTATTGGGTGCCGACAAGTGGAGTATTTGGGTCACATCGTTTCGTCGGAGGGTGGCGATGGACCCGAGTAAGGTGAGTCGGTATTGGATTGGCGGGTCGAGGTCGATTAAGGAGGTGCGTGGATTCCTAGGATTGACGGGTTACTACCGTCGATTTATGCGAAATATGGCATGATGGCTCGGCCCTTGCGGCACTATTAAAGAAGGGCGTCGTCGGTTTGTGTGGGCGGCGGGTGGCGAGCATTCGAGAAATTGCGAAGGCACTAGCAGGCGCCCGTGTTAGCTATGCCCAAATTGATCAACCCTTTGTAGTTGAGTGTGGCGTCGAGGAGCGGAGTTGGGGCGGTATGAATGCAGGAAAGGCGTCCAATCGCATACTTCAGCAAGTCGCTAGCCGATCGTAGTCTTTCTAAATCAGACTACGAGGGTGAGATGATGGGCCTAGCCTTGGCTATTCGACATTGGCGTCCTTATCTGATCGGACGGAAGTTTGTTGTGCGTACCGATCACCGTAGCTTGAAGCATCTGTTGTCGCATGAAAATCGCGACCCTCATAGCAGATTTGGGTGGCAAAACTATTGGGCTCGACTTTTCAATCGAATACAAGACCGGCGTCTCAAATGACGCCGTCGATGCCTTGTCAAGGAGAGCCGAGGGGGTATCCTTGGCTGCTTTGTCGCTACCGGATTGGTTGGGTTTATCGGATGTGAGGGAGGAGCAACGGAGGGACCGAAAACTCCACGGCGTGATGGATGCGTTGGCGGCTGATGAGAGGGCGAAGCCGGGGTATGAGCTGCGGGGTGGCCGATTGTTTTTTAAGGGACGATTGGTGTTACCGGAGGACTCAAAGTGGATTCCGAAATTGTTGGAGGAGTTTCATGCGTCTCCGATCGGAGGACATGCTGGGGCTCTTCGGACTTATAGAAGATTGGCCGAGAATGTACACTGGAAGGGCATGTTTCGGTGGTTCGGAAATTTGTGGCTGAATGTATTGTGTGTCAAAAGTCGAAATATGAAACTTTATCACCGGCGGGATTGTTACAACCTCTTCCGATTGGAGCTGATTTGGGAAGACATTTCAATGGATTTCATTACTTGTTTGACGAAGTCGAAAGGATTTTCTTCTATTTTGGTGGTGGTTGTGGGGCTTTGATGCGGGCATTTTATGGCGCTAAAACCACCCTTATCGGCGCGTTCTGTAGCTGAGGTTTTTGCTCGGGAAGTAGTGCGGTTGCATGGAATTCCGAGATCTATAGTGAGTGATAGAGATTCGATTTTTATGAGCTCTTTTTGGAGGGAATTGTTTTGTGATCGGGGCGAAATTGAAGTTTAGTACAGCCTATCACCCTGAGTCCGATGGCCAGACGGAGGTATTAAATCGGGTTGTTGAGACTTATTTGCGTTGCTTTATGGGGGAGCAACCAAAGCAATGGCTGTGTTGGTTAGCGTGGCGATACTCTTACAATACATCTTACCAAACCGCAGCCGGATGACACCTTTTGAGGTGGTTTATGGTGAACCGCCCCTACGATCGGCGTTTCTTGCGGAGAGTGTAGTGTGTGGCGGTGGCGGAGGTTATTGAGAGTCGCGATGAGATGTTGCGTAGTCTTCGTCAACTTGGAAGTCGCTCAACAACGAATGGTAAAGCAAGCAAATAAGAGGCGATGAGAGGTGTCGTATCTTTGTGGGTGATAAAGTGTTCGTGAAGGTGAGGCCTTTCCGTCGATTGTCGTGAATCGTAATCCTCGACATAAGTTGGCGGCAGTATTATGGGCCGTTCTGCGTCGAGCTAAGGTGGGGCGGCGGCTATAGGTTGGCACCAAGTCGTCAGCCGTATTCACCGGTATTTCATGTGTCTCAACTTAAGAGTGTGATAGGAGGCATGCGGTGGGAGGCGCATCGCACGCTACCTTGGAACTTCCCTTGGGACACATGTTTGATCAGGAGGCGATATTGGCTCGAGGTTGGTGGAGAAATGGGCGGTCGCGTGGCGGTTCTGAATGCGATGGTTGGGACAAGCGGGAGATGAGGCAACATGGGTTGATCTTTGCGAGTTTCGTTCTCGGTTTCAGTTTCGACCTTGTGGACAAGGTCGTTTTGAGGGATGGAGTTGATATGAGGCAAAGTGAGGATGGAGAAGAGGTGAGCTCGGAGCGAGATGAAGATGGTGGGCTCGGGCGGATGGGCGGTCGAAGCCGTTGTTAGTCTACGAGAAGAGGGGCGGGATTAGGGCTCACGTTAGTGGGCGGAGATATCAGGTTGATTCATTAATTAGTTTTATTATTATATTATTATTATTAGGTAAGTATTATTGGTAGATTAGGGTTAGGGTTACGTATAAATACCCATGCATGTACTTTTGGTGGGTATCGGAGATTAATATTATTTGGGAGCCGGAGGCTTGGCGCGCGGTGTGCGATTTTATTCTCTCGTTTCTTATCTATCATGAGGCGAACAAACTCTTCAAGTCTTGAATCATTTCATAGGGTTGCATGTATTCGTGTTGCCTTTGGGTTCCAAACTCATAGAAGTCGACATAATACCACAGCCGACATAGCATCCTCAGCGTGCTTCTTATGAGCAACCACATCAAGCGAGGCATACTCGGAAGAACGCTCATCGGGGATGATCTTGATTGGTTTGTCAAGACATACTCAATCTTATCCGTCCTTAATACCAGCCGCAGCACAACATAGCCAATCCGGATAGTTTGACCTAGTCGACAAATTTATTTCCACCAAACATTTATATAACATAGTCGACATCTTAAGCGAGCGACAATAAAGAAATAGCAAATTAGAACAAAGTAAACACGGATCACAATCGTATCACTAATCAAACAAGGGTTTATTGTATTAATTAGCTCACACTAATTTTAACATATATTGTACCCCAAATCAAAATCGGATTTATAACAAAATAAATCTTAGTAGTCGAAGATCAAGTCAATATTATTGTAGCCTCTGAGGTGATGACTACAATTAATATCACTCGATGAGCCTCAAAGCGATTGTAGCGGCAGTTTTGCATCGATTAAGTCGCATCATTGCGCCTCTGCGGTGATGACCCAATAAGGAAACTTGGTGGGTTTTGAATCCGAATGCAACAAAGTCCTCAATTCTTGATTTATTAATCCAATTAATATGTCCACTAATTATTTTGATCGCTTTGGTTGTTTCAAAATAATTAAGCAAGTCAACCCCATCACACGATGCTAACTATACATCTATGAGTGAGCCTTGGCCTGGTAGTTTTGGGAGTAAACACTAGGGTGTAAAACTCTTGGACGAAAAGGTTATTGGCCTCAAACAATTATGATGGACGACACGTTTTGTTTCAAAGAAACAAGACTTGTATTTAGTGGGGATAAATCATGTGATACTAATTGTCTATTTTAATATCTAATATTAAATCCAAAACAATTACTGGGTGCCGCCTACCCGACATGAAATGCGGACCACACATATTGGGCGCCGTCTACCCAAACATAGTAACACGGACTATAAATATTGGGCGCCGCCTACCCAAACATAAAACGGTCTCTAACTACTATAGTTAA
Source organism: Salvia rosmarinus (assembly GCA_036937905.1). Lineage (NCBI taxonomy): Eukaryota > Viridiplantae > Streptophyta > Magnoliopsida > Lamiales > Lamiaceae > Salvia > Salvia rosmarinus. The sequence continues at coordinate 14,362 of JAODLM010000086.1, forward strand.
AATAATAAGCATAAAATCAAATAGCATGCTTATCACAAAAAAACAACAAATAGGGCTCAACGAATAAATTCATTAATCTAATTAATAATGTAATTCTCTAATTAAAAGTGGATGTATGCACTTATATTAATTCCAAATTAATATAAATATTCATTTAGCATTATTATTTCTAAAATAATAATCTAATAAGATTTATTAATCTAATTAATAAATCAATTCTCTAATTTATGAACACTAGTAGATCATATTAATTCTAAATTAATATATAATTAAACTTTATACTATTATTTCAAAATAATAATAAAGTTAAAATTTATTAATCTAATTAGTAAATTAATGTTCAAAAATAGTGATTAGTTTTATTAATTCTAAATTAATAAAATTAATCCATGTACATAAGTAACTTATATTAATTCTAAATTAATATAAAATCAAACCTTATATTATTATTTCAAAAATAATAATAAGTTTAAATTTATTAATCTAATTAATAAATTAATTTAGAAAAATTGTGATTAAATTTATTAATTCTAAATTAATAAATTAATTCATGTACATAAGTAGATTGTATTAATTCTAAATTAATACAAAATTGAAATTAATGTTATTATTTTGAAAATAATAATATTAAAACAAAATTTATTAATCCAATTAATAAATTAATTTGTGTAATTGAAAATTAAATTTTATTAATTCAAAATTAACAAAATTCGGTTTTTTTTTTTAATAAAGCTGTAACAGCCCAAAGGGGACTGCCACATAAAATTAACAAAACAGCCCAATTTGGGCTTCCCTTAAACAACCCAAAACATGTGAAAAACGGCCCAGAAGCATGCCACCAGCAGTTGGCGCACGGCCCAGCGAAAGCAAAAGCAGCAGGCCACGGCCCGCCGCATGCCAACGGCCCAGGCTCACGATGCGGCCCAGCGCGCGCGGTAGCCCAGCGTGCGACGTTAGGGTTTTCTGCGGAACACACGTTGCGCCGCCTCCTCTTGCTCCGCCGTGCCATGTTTCTCGGTGCGTGCTCCGCCGTCGCCAGGCCGGCCACAAGACGCACAAGACGCGACGCAGTAGCGACTCACCCGGTGCTCGCGCTCCCGGTAGCGACACGGTGTTGTGCCTCTTCACCCTCACCACCGACGAGACCATCCCGTCCCGCAGTCGCCGTGTTTCGTCTACGCCGTCGACACCCCGGTGTCGTGCTCCCTTCGACCAGCGTGCGAGGAAAGCTAAGGTCCGGCTTTTCGCGACGCCAGCGCCTGACGGAGGGCGACATACGCCTAACGCTTCGTACGCCCGCGGCGACGGCGGCGCAACGCACACCAGCGTGCGGAGGAGGTGAGGCGGCGGTGCATTCCGACGATGGGGACGGTTGAACGGTAGCGATTTCAAATTCCAAAATCAAACAGATTTCCAGAATTTTTCCATACAGAATAAAATAATTTCGAAAATTCCAAAATTGCAAATTCAGAATTATTTTCGATTTTCAGAAATAAATTTTCAGATTATAATTTTCAATTACACAAAATATCTGATTTCCAAAAACAAATTTCCAAAATTCAAAATTTTCTAAAATCCACAATTAAATTAGTACATGAATTAATTAATTATAGATCGAGCCCCGGGCTCAGATAACACTGTTAGGATTCGTTCTTGACAACATCTAATGCGCAGCGGAATAAAACATCAAGAACTGATCTAGATCTATAATTAAACATGCGATGAGCCCTATGAACATGAAGAACGATGACTTACGTGTTTGTAACGCTTCCAAATGATTAGTAAAGCTTCCGTGCTTCCAATGTATCCTTCGAGATCGTTTCCACAACTATGGTATCCACATGTCTTTAATCAGCCGCAGGAACAATTCCTCGATATCAATATTCAACGAGAGAAGCCAAGAATCTCCTATTGAATATTGCGGTAGGTTTTCTCAAATGTGTGTTCTCTGTGATTGTTGTAACGTTAATCACAATGATTAACTTCTCATTATAAAGATAACCACCCACCACTTAATTTAATGGGCTTTAGGTTTAATTAATTAATGTCCAACATATAATTAATTAGGCCCATTATCCAATTTAGTCCATTTACTTTCAATCACCTCACATGATCTAACAATGTGAAAACTAGTTTAAATGACTTCCTTCTACTTATTGTTTTTAATGAAATTAACTCATTCTAATTAAAAGTCTTGAAACATGCATGGTATATCATATAGTCAGATTTGGACGCACAATCAAAATTCTTAGTGGGGCTGTTTCTAAATTTCGAATTCAAAGTTTCGAGACAATAAATTTTCTATTAACTCAAGGATGACGGGGGCTTTCGTGCAAAATACCTATGATTTTATAATTTTATAAGAATTGAAAAAAAAAAACGCTTGAGTGGAACAAAATAATTCCTAACAGATTAGGCAGTGTTTTGTTTAAATTCTTCGAAAGAGGAAAGTTAACAGATTCAAATCTTCTCTTAGCTCTTGAGGTGTGTGTGAAAGCATGAGTTATTGTATGCGGAAAGCATTTGTGCGAGAGATCGATGTTCGATCAAAGGTCTCTGTGACTGCCTTTTACGCCAAGGTTACAATTCTCTGATTTTTGTGTTGCTAATGAGAAATTTGGATGTGGGAATTTTTACCTTTTCCCTTGTGAGTTTGTTACAGCAGTAGTAGTTGCAAACTAAATTGTCATTAACATTTACAGTCATAAAGACGATGAATTATTGTGTGCGTGTGTTGGTCTAGTGGTAGAGTGGTTAATGTCCGAGGCCAAAGGTCTCGGGTTTGAGTCCAACGTGACGCGGCCTTTAAATTTCTGTATTAAATTGACCAAAAAAAAAAGACAGATGAATTATTATATAACTGTCTCCACTCTCACACCTAAACTTGAACAGATTTCTGGAAGCATCTCCCCGACGTCCACAATCGCGCCTCAACCACCGGAGAATATTCCCCACCAGCAAAACCACCATCACACCCCCAGTCTTGATGACTTGGCTGAATGACCGCTTATCAAACTTGGGAGTCACCACCACTATCGAAGCGCCATATGTCACTCCCACAGCCGTCATGGACACCCAAATTATCAGGCAGACCACTAATCTGTAGTGCTCAGTGACGTCACAAACGCCACTGTGTTTAGCGTATGAAGTTCTGTATATCTTAGAGTTGTTGTAGGCCATCACGGCCTCCCCGCCCTGTGTGGCGGTTGTGTCGTCCCGCCACACGCGCCAAGTTCAATTGCTTACCCTCGACTGACCGTTTCCCGGCACACAACCCAGACGGCCGCCGACCCCAGCCATTAACTCATAGACCTGACTCGACTGTCACAGCAACCAAGTTCAATTGTTTAAAATCTGTGCTTTGATATATACTAATTCCATTTATTTATAAGGATTTCTGATTAATCAAAGCACATGTACGCGACGAAAACTTATGTGAAAGTTGGTTTTGTTATATGAAAGTTCATGTTAGTGTATGCGGTGGTTGGAAATTTGGTATTCATGTTGGAATTTCCTAATGTTAAATTAAACAGTATCTTGTCCCACATTATTTTTGTAAGAAAAGTGAGGAGCCCCTTAGTGTTATATAAGGAGCATAAAGTTCTTTGTTACAAGATCATCAATCTCTACATTATAGTTGATCGATCTTAATTTCGTTAGGGAATTATATGCGCAATGAACACAGAGAATTAACGTGGTTCGATCTTTAAAATAGATCTACGTCCACGGAGCAAGAGAGAGTATATGTGTATTGAGAGTGTGAAAGCGATTACAAAGAGAGTAGCTGATTTTTTCCGTCTAATCTAGCCTCTATTTATACACGATGATATTGAGTTCGACTCTAATACAAAGTCTTCTCCTATAAGGATTCTTTTAGATATTGGAATCTTCTACGTCTCCACTTGCGAGATTTGAGTTATAGTTGGTTTAGGAGTCTTCCTGGGCCGAACTCGCGTAGGCCGAGCTTGATGTCTGGGCTAATTTATATTGGGCCCGATGCTTGGGCCTAGTGGTTGGGCCATATCCTATCATATCCCCCCCCTCCCCCAAAAAAATGACGTAGAAGTGAGGTCGTGATGGATGGGGGATAGTGATTTGCTGGAGTTTGCGTTCTGGCGAAATGGTCGAGGATTACCCAGATTTGGATAAGTCCAAGTATGGGTATGAGGTCATGGAGGATGGGGCCCTGCTGCGAGCGTACGCCGAGGTCCTCTCTGCTGGCATGAAGAGCTTGTCCGTCGTGGAGAGCCTAGCTTCGTCTTCGACCGTGCTTAATGCCGAGGTGGTCCGTTCCTAGCCGGTGGACCGGGACATCAGTTGAGGTCGTCATAATTGAGTGGTGGAAAGCGGTCTTGGCAGCGTCTGCCGAGGTCGAAGCACGGAAGGAGGTTGAGGCCTTGAGACCGAGGGGAAGGAGCCAATCTTTGGGGAGGTGGCGGGCGGTGAAGCTCGGGAGAGGCGAGGCGTGCGGAGCTCGGGAGAGGCGAGGCTGAGCAAGGTGCTTTAGGAGGGTCATTGATCCTTTTTTTTTTTAAATGTATATGTACTTCGACAAATTCCTGCCTTGAAGGCTTTAATAAAATTCCCAAATTTGATGGAAGAAATCTTGTCCTTTTTCCGTCTTCTCTTGAACTTTTCGACGTGTCCCCATGGTTGGATCAAATCAAACGTTGACTCGGGCTCTCGAATCTAAAGAGGTCGAGGTCACCGCACGTGGAGGGTAAACTTGGCCATGTGCGGGAGGAGGTCGACGCGTCAGTTCGAGGACTTCACAAGAGAAGTTTGACGAGCTTCAAGCTCGATTCTTGGAGTTGGAGGAGGCTCGAGATTGCGGAGGATAAGGCCAAGTCGGTCGTCGGGAACATCTTTGAATCTGGCGGTTATCCGCCGAGGTGGTGGAATGACTATCTCCGATGCCGAGGCTAAAGTTTCCGAGCTCGTGAGCCGGCTGCTCGAGGTATAGATAAAGTGCGGTCGAACTCACGGCAATTTCGGGAGCAATATGCCGACTGAAGAAGATAGGTGGCTTGTCAAGACCGTAGTAGTTCGTCGTCCTTTCCTCGAGTAGGTGCTTCGTTCGATGACCGAGGCTTCTTCATCAAGCCTCCTCCTCTGCCGAGGATCCTTCTTGTCTTCCGACGGCGTGGAGTGTCGGCGACACTTCTCTTGAGTTCTTTATGCAAGACCGGCGTCGCCCATCGAGAAGCCGGGTCGTGTGTCATCGGCGGGCGGTGGTTCGCTCGAGGCAAAGAGCTGGTCGAACTTCCGACATCGATCGAGGACGAGGCCGAGGTAGGGATAGGGTTAGTATAGATGATTTGTTGAACCCTGACTTTCCTAGGGATTGACTTAGCTTTTCCCAGCCTCCTGGGCCTTCATCGTCCTCGTAATGTATGCGTTGTACACTTTGGAAATAAGAATGAATTTTTTCTTTGCCTTGTGTTGAAAACGCTGTATACATTTCGTCCTCGTGTTAAACGAAGGTAATTCGTCCTTGTATTAAACGAAGGTAATTAATCCTCGAAATAGGTTCCTTATTTATCGAGTTTTATCGATAGGGGTGGTCCCCTCACGCGCGTTTATAGTTCGTCCTCGTATTAAACGAAGGTAGTTCGTCCTCCTTAGAGGGTAGTTAGGTCTCGTTAGAGGGTATTGTAAATTGGGGAAGAGGTATTATGCATAAGTGACAAATAAAACATGCGAAAAAGATTTTATTAATAAAAGGCGGCGTTACGAGACACGACCGAACAGACTCGACCCTCGACACTTATGCGAAATATCTCTTGAGATGAATGATGTGCCACGTATTGGTATTTGCTCACCGGATATATGGGCGAGCTTATATGACCCTTTTCCGAGACTTCTTTGACTGGTAAGGTCCTTCCAGTGGCTTCCGCCATCGAGCTTTGCGCTTCTATCGACTTCATTATTTGAAGCACGAGGTCGCCTACTTGGAATTGTCGGGTTTGACACGCTGGTTGAAATACCGAGCTACTTGTTGCTTATGCCGAGCTTCTCTAATGTAGGCGAGCTCTCCTTTCTTCAGCGCATCTAGGTCGGTTCGTAGATTTTCCCATTTACTTGGTGAAGTTGATGATCACGAGGACTCAAACATACCGATCTCTGCGGGGATTCTTGCATCGGTTCCATACACCAAACCGTAGGTGTTTCTCCGTTCGATGTCCGAGGGTGTTTATGCGATCGACCATAAGACACGTAGTAAATTTTCCACCCAGTTGCCCCTTCTCGATCGAGGCGAGTTTTTAGTCCTTTTACCATTCGATGTCCGATGGTCTTGTTGGTGACTTCGGTTTGACCATTTGCCTGAGGATGGGCCACCGAGGTGAATTTTTGTTGGATTTGAAGCTCTTGACACCACTCTTTGAAGATCTTATCCGTGAGCTGTGTCCCATTATCCGAAACGAGGATATGAGGATGCCGAAGCGACACGTGATGTTCTTGGGGCGAAGTTGAGGCGTTTTGCTTGTGATTTTCACCGAGGGTTCGACTTCCATCCACTTCGTGAAGTAATCGATTGCGACAATCGAGGCGAAGCGTCACGGAGCTTTGCGAGAAGGGCCACGATGTCGATCCCCATTGCATGAATGGCGAGGGCTTTGCATCTTTGGCGAGGTCGGTTTGAGGTAGCCTCGACGCGTTCCATAATTTGGCACGGACACTTCTTGGCGAGGTCGATTGAGTCTTGGAACATCATTGGCCAATAGTATCCCCATCGCATGACCTTCTTCGATAAAGCGTGGGGTCCGATGTGACTTCACATGATCCTCGTGTACTTCTCGTGAGCACGTAATCAGCTCGGTTTGGACCCAAACACTTTAGGAGAGGTGGGTATGATCTCTGTAGAGAATTCCACCTTTCGAGTATATCGCGAGATTTATTCAAGATTTTCCTAGCACCGAGCACGTCGTGGGTGGTTCGCCTTCTCCAAATATGTTTGGATGGGGTCATCAATTAGGTTCCTCGTCCGAGACTATGTTGATTTCGATCTCGGCATCGTCCTATGCTTCTGGACTTCTTCTATTGGTGGGCTCGTTGACGACGAGGCGGTTGCTCAAAGTGTCGGCTCGGCTATTTTGCTCCTTGGGATCGAGGTTTAGAACCAGCCGAAATATGAGAAAGATTATTATAGGCTTTTGGCTTTTCAAGGTATTTCTTCATCCTGTGCCTTTTGCTCGTACTTTCCGGCATGTGGCTTAGTATAACGAGAGTCATGTGGACTTGCGGCTCGTGTCGAACTTTGAGCTAGGCGAAGTCTGCGATTAAGGCTTCATATTCCACTCGTTATTCGTATTTTTAAATGTAAACCGAAGTCGTAGGCTATCTCTTGTCCATACGGACTTATAAGTAAAATGCCCGCCCTTGCCTGCTTTTCCCAAGCTCCATCCACATAGATTTGTCGACAATCTTGGATGGTTCCTTTATGAGTTCGGCCGACGTTGTCGTAGTTGGCTCGGTGGGTTTCGGCTTTTGCAAAGTTAGCCTCGACAAGGAAGTGCGCTGGGCGACCGCTTGATAGCAGCGAGGCGAAGGATATAGTGTGTTCTCCCAATTCGATTGTCCACTTCGCAATTCTTCCTGAAGCTTCTGGCTTCGTCAACACTTGCCGAAGTGGATGATCGGTGAGAACTTGTATGGGATGTGCATGGAAGTAGGGACGTAGTCTCCTTGCAGCATTTACTAATGCCAATGCGAGCTTCTCCAAAGGCTGATACCTCGTTTCTGGCCCTTTTAGTGCTCGGCTGATAAAATACACAGGGAGCTGACATCCGTCTTCTCTAGGGGTGAGCAAAACCAGACCGAAACCGAAAAATCGAATCGAACCGAACCGAAATTGGCGGTTCGGTTCGGTTTTTTTCAAAACGGTGCGGTTTGGTTTGAAATCTCGAAACCGAATTTTTATTCGGTTCGGTTTGATTTTCCAAAATTTTCGAGGTTTAAACCCAAACCGTCCGATTTATATATTATGTATTATATATTATATTTATAATATCTATTAAGTATTAACAAACCTACCTCAACTCCAACTCAAGGCCCCAAACGTGAAATGCGATGCTCTCTTTCGTTTCACCCCCAAAACACAAAACCTACCCCCGCGCCACTCAACACCCCAAACCGAAACTTGAACAGGGCCCGACGCCACTCCTCGTGCCGCTCTGCTCCGGCGCTCCGCTCCAGTGATCGACGCCACTCCTCGCGCCTCCTCTGCTATTTCATTTTTACAGAGTAATTTTTCCTGCTCCTCTTCAGATGTGTTGTAATATATCAGCATTATTCAAGTGTAAAAATGTATATAGAGTAATGTAAAATCTTTTGGTAAATCGAACTAGGACTCGAATCGAACACTGTTCGCCAGAAAAAGGGGTTATAAAAGGGTGAAGGCATAGCTGTGTTCGCCAGAAAATTTTGAATCAATCTAAGTTATCTACTGGAAGTGTTCAAGTGGATATATCTTGTCTGTTAAAAAATATTAATTATGTCATAAATCTACTGGAAGTGTTCTATTGAGCACTTCGAACACTATATTGATATTTTTGTGCATCACTTCGAACTCTATATTGAGCACACTGAAGTTGCTACATCTTGCCACCAACTTGTAATTTGTCCAAGCAAATTCTGTCATAAATCTTGTCTGTTAAAAAATATTGATCTTATCCTTGCTTGTCAGATACTCAAAGTCAAATGGTTTCAATATTGTCAAGCTTTTGAGAGAATCTCCATCTTCTTTTTTATCAGCAAGAATGATTTGTTTTTTGGAAAGTCTGTATGAACTTTGACTAATCTCTGGGAGAGTTGATAAAACTTTACAATACGCCTTTTCTTTTGAAGATAAAGATGCAATGTTTCCAACTGTTAATAGGAATTTTTCTTCCATTTTGTTTATTAAATTTTCAGTTTTTTAGTAAGACTGAATTTTAAAAAATCAATCATACAATTATGGTAATAATTTGTGTTCAGGATGATTTTTTTTATTGAAAATAACTTGGTTTATTCTAATTTATTTTGCATTTAGATGGCAGAACCAAGCCAAACTGTAGAGCCTGAAGTTGAGACGGGGGAAGAAGAATCAACAACTAACACAAAGAGGAAATCAATGAGGCCTAGATCGGAAGTGTGGGAACATTACAGCGTATTCTTTGATGGGATTGAGAGAAAAGCCAAGTGCAACTATTGTGGTAAGAGCTATTTATCGGATCTGAAGCATAGCACTTCACACTTAAGAGTCGTCTTGGGGTTTGCAAGAAAAATCCATGTAGTTTAGAATTAAGACAATCACAATTGTCTTTCTTGTCTACGTGAAGGGGATAATTACGAGTGTATGGGGGTATTCCTACTAGCTGAAAATTTGATCGAGAACTTTGTAGGAAAAGTTAGCGACTATGATTATTAAGGATGAGTTACCTTTTAAGCATGTTGAGGGAAGGATTTGTTGATTTTGTTGTCGCTTTACAACCAAGGTTTAAAATTCCTTCTCGTTGGACCATATCGAGGATCATTATCATCTTTACTTGGATGAAAAGATAAAATTACGTGATTATTTTAAAAAGTCTGGTCAAAGTGTGTGTATAACTACAGATACATGGACATCTTTGTAGCATTTGAACTACATGTGCATCACTGCTCACTTCATTGATAAAGAGTGGAATCTTCACAAAAAGATTATTAATTTTTGCACTATTGAAAGTCATAAGGGTGAGGATTTGGGTAGACAAATAGATGGTTGTCTTCGTGAATAGGGAATTGCAAAAGTTTTTTCAATCACTGTGGACAATGCATCTTCCAATGACACTTGCATTCAATATTTGAAAGGGAGATTGACATCTAGGGGGTGTGCTTTGGCTAAGGAAAGTTTTGCATATGAGGTGCATTGCTCATATCATTGCTTTGATAGTGCAAGATAGGTTGAAAGAAGTAAATCCATCCATCAATAAGGTTAGGGATGCAGTTAGATTCATTAGACATTCTGGTGCTAGATTGGCAAGGTTTAGAGAATGTCGTGACCTCGAAAATATTGAATGCAAAAGTATATTGTGTCTTGATGTGTGCACTAGATGGAATTCTACCTATTTAATGTTGAGTGTTGCACTTAAGTTTCAAAAAGCTTTTGAACGCTTTGAGATTGAAGATCCACACTTTCTACTTGATCTTCCTAATGGAGCACCCACACATTTTGATTGGGAAGAAGTTAAGAGAATGGTTGAACTTCTTTCCACTTTCTATCATCTCACCATTAGAATTTCAGGCTCATTGTATGTGACTTCAAGCACATTTTATGATGAGATTAGTAGAGTAAGGCTCTTGTTGAAGAGGTGGACAAATCATGAAGAAAGTGATGTGAGGGCGATGGGTGTTAAAATGAAGACAAAAGCTGATAAATATTGGGGGGATCCAAAAAAAATGAACAAACTCATATATGTGGCTGTAGTTTTAGATCCACAATATAAATTTGAGTTCGTTGAATATGGCCTTGTTGAAGAGTATGGAGAACAAAATGGCACAGAGATGGCCAATGGTGTAATGGAAGCTTTGAAAGAATTGCTATAAGCTTATAAAGAGATTTATCAACGTCAAGTCGATGCATCAGTGCATATGCAAAAGCAAGCTCATCCGCTTTTACCTTCAAATTCTCCCAACGTCCAATCATTGGTTGAAGTAGAGAGCATGAGTGATATGTTCAAGAAGCGTAAGAAAGGTAGTGGCTTGCCAAGGAGTGAATTAGATATCTACCTTGAAGATAATGATGTTATTTTGAAAACTGCCGACTTCAGTATCTTGAATTGGTGGAAGATAAATGAGCATAGATACCCTGTTCTATCTCGTCTTGCTCGAGATGTGTTGGCAATGCCAGTTTCGACAGTGGCATCAGAATCTGCCTTTAGCACCGGAAGTCGAGTTCTTGATCCTTTTAGGAGTTCTTTAACTCCTAAAATTGTTGAGTGTCTTTTATGCACTCAAGATTGGACAAGAAGGTCAAGACAACTAAATACACTTGAAGAGGACTTGGAAAGCATTGAAAAGCTTGAAGAAGGTCATTTCACTATTTTTTCATTTTTTGTAATATTCTGTACTTATTATATTTGTACTTAACTTAACTATTTATAATTATATATGTTTTCTTTTGTAGTTGTGAGAAATGTCGGCACAAGTGGCGTCAGCGAGAATCTGGTGGAGACATAATATTTGTTAATCTAAATTTGACAAACATACATAATATTCTATATAGCGTATATAATTATATATGTTTTCTTTTTGTAGGCTGTGAGAAATGTCGGCACAAGTGGCGTCAACAAGAACACGGTGGAGATATGACTTCATCGATCGATTGTGATGATGCATAGAAGATGCATCTTTGTTCGATATTTGGATTTATCATTTATGTGTTGTGTAGTTGTTTTAATTTGGTGGATTTGGTAACTAAATTGTGAGTTTATGATGAATTTGATGTGTTACTTTGTTGGCTAAATTATGGATTTGTGATGTGATGTTGAGCAGGTTGTATTTAATATTTGGAAGCATATGTATTTATATTTGGAAGCATCTGTATTTTTCTGAGTTGAGCAGTGTTCATCGGTTTGTTTGAATTTTTGGATTTTTTACTGATTCTCCTCCTCTTTCTTACTGAAGCAGTGAAGCATATGTATTTATATTTGGAAGACACAACATTTATTTAAATCTGTATTTACATAGGTATAAATCGGTTTTAACCAAACCGAACCGAACCGAATATTTCGGTTTCGGATTCGGTTGGATATGTAATTCAGTGCGGTTCGGTTTTTAAAGAAAATTTCAATTTCGGGTTTTCGGGTTCGGTTCGGTTTTGGACGAACCGTCGAATCTTCCCCTAGTCTTCTCGCACCAAAAGCGCACTTATGGTTTCGTGCGAGGCGGCGGTATAGGGAAATGACCTCTCCTTCTTTCGGGACGGATAAAGTGGGAAGTTTGGCGAGGTAGTTCTTGAGATCTTCAAAAGGCGACTTGTGTTTATCATCCCGGAGAACTTCAAAGCTTTTGAGTATTTTGAAAATGGGAGTTGCTTATCCATGACTTTTGAAAGAAAGCGGCTTAGTCTTGACTATGCGACTGTCGACTTATGTGCGTCGTGGATGGTCTTGGCATCTTCATCTCCAAAATGGTTTGAACCTTGACGGGTTGGCTTTTAATCCTTCTTGTGAGACCAGACCCCAAAATTTGCCAAACCGAACTGCGAATGTACACTTCTGGGGATTTAGCTTTAGGTTTACCTTCGAAGTAAGCCGAGGCGATCTAAGGTCGGCAACACATGTGGCTTCCTCTTTTCTCTTGACGATGTCATCTACGTATACTTTCACATTCTGACCTATGTAGGGCTGAAATATCTTGTCCACCATTCTTTGATAAGTGGCGCCGGCATTCTTGAGTCCGAAGTGCATCTTCTTATATGCAAAGACTCCGAAGTCCGTTATGAAGGCTATTTTGGATGCGTCCTCGTCACTCATCAACACTTGGTGATATCCGCATGTATAAAAAAGTCGAAGACTTTCGTATCCGACCAGGCGTCAACCTTTTGTCGATATTTAGAAGGGTACGATCCTTTGGGCGATGTTTATTGAGATCGGTGTAATCGATGCACATTCGCCACCACTCCTCCTTTCTTGACCATCACGGGTTGGCTATCCGGTCGGATACTTGACTTCAAATAATATACGAGCTTTTAATAATTGATTCACCTTGTCATGGATGACCTGATTCCTTTCATTGCAAAAATCCGTTGCTTTTGCCAAACTGGTTTTACACTCGAGTCAATATTGAGCCGATGGTGATAATACTTGGCGAGACCCCGGTTATGTCGGTGACCAAGCAAACACGTCTCGAATTCCCTTGGGAGTTGGATGATCATTTTTTAATTGAGGTTCCTCGGTAGAACCTACTTTGGCGACCTTGAGTGGCTCGTCTTCATCTGATCGACCTCCTCTACCGGGGGCATGTCGGGGATGGCGACGTCTTTCCAGTTCAACTCACCGAGTTTCTTTAATTGCTATGCTTGTGGGTCTTTGGGTGAAGTCCCAGCCTCTTAGGCGACTTGCATGCATTCTTTGGCCCGTTTCGATCTCCCGGATCACGACTACCCCCTTTTGTGGGGATCTTCATTGTCGAGATGGTACATTGAGCATACCGCCCTCACCTGCGTTTGCTTGATCTCGTCGCAATATGATGTTATCGGCGGTAGGCCTTTACCATGAAGCTGTACCACCTTGTTGGAGCTCGTCGGCGCTCTTCCTACCGTGACGGGTGGTTCGATTATTCATACAGGCGCGTCTCTTCCCGCACAAAGCTTTGGAGTGGTAGCGGAGGCGGTGCGGCGTGCCTCCTCAACTCCTAATTTGTCGAAGCATTCCTTGAAGAGGTTGCTTACTGACGCACCACTGTCGATGTACACGCGTTTTACCAGCTTGTTGGCGATCACTGCTTGGATCACCATCGCATCCTGGTGGGGTACTACGGCTGGTACGGGGTCGTCCTCGGAGAAGGTGATTGCCTCATCCCTTTTAAAACTCTTGTTTGCAGGTTCGCTGGTATGGGGACTTCGAGCCTCAGCCTTAAGAGAGGACTTTGTAACTCCGTGAGGGAGCCCCGTGATGGTGGAGATGATCCCGTCTTATTGGGGCTCGTCATCTCCCTCTTCGTCAGTGTCGCGCCTTGTTTTCTTGTGAGGGGCACAGTTTCCCCTTTTCTCTTGATTCCTCTTCTTCTGACCTCGGTAGGGGGCTTCGTACAGACCAGCTTTGCGGCCATGCACTTGGTACTTCTTTAGGACTCCGTCTTGTACCAAATTTTCGATGTCTACCACCTCGGCCTTCGATACATGGCCGCCTCCATCTCCGCCTCGGCCCTCCAATGGCCGACCTCGACCTTCGCCACCTCGGCCTCCCGATACATGGCTGTCTCCGTCTCGCCTCGACCTCCAATGGCTGACCTCGACCTTCGCCACCTCGGCCGCTGTCAGAGCCCCGGCCTCCTTCTTAGCCGCATCCCGAGCCTTCACCTCGGCCTCGACCTCGACACGGTTACATATTCGACTTGAGGCGGTGAAGCAGCGACGTACAACCGGCAAGATGCCTCGGCAGGAAGCAGCGACATACAACCGACAGAACGCCGGCGGCGAAGCGGCGGCGTACAGCGGAAAACGCCTCGGCGGCGAAGCAGCGACGTACAACCGGCGAGCGTACGCGGTCGGCGAAGCAGCGGCGCGAGCGCCTCGGCGGTGACAGCGACATATAACCCGGCGAACTCGCCGGCGAAGGTGAAGCCAGCGACATACGACCGCAGCGAGCCTCGGCGGGGTGAAGCCAGCGACACGACGACCGGCGAGAACTCCTCGGCAAAGCGAAGAGACATACAACTTCACTTCTACGTCTTTTTGGGGGTGTGATAGGATACGGCTGACATCGGGCCCAATATAAATGGGCCCGACATTAAGCTCGGCGATGTGAGTTCGGCCGAAGACTCTCAACCAACTACAACTCTAATCGCGATTGGAGCGTAGAAGATTCGGATGCATATCTAAAATAATCCTTATGAGAGAAGACTTTGTATTGAAGTCAAACTCTATTGTATTGAAGTCGAACTCAATTTGAATCGAGTCGAACTCAACTTGATGGTATATAAATATAGGCTAGAATAGAAGAGAAAGATCATCGACACTCAGATCGATCACTTGATCAACTACTCTCTTTGTAATCGCTTTCACACTCTCAATACACACATACTCTCTCTTGCTCCATGGGCGTAGATCTATTTTAAAGATCGAACCACGTTAATCCCTCGTGTTCTTTATTGCATTTATTTCCCTAACGAAATTAAGATCGATCAATAGTCTTGTGATTAAATTCTAGTTTAAATTCTTTTCTTAGTTTCTTTTGTGAAAATCTTGATAGAAGGGTGAGAGTTTGTCAAAGGCTTGTAATAGTGTAGGGGGTTGAGAGGGAGAGGTATATAGTGTGATTGTAGAAATTTATCATATTGTGAATTTTTCCTCTGTGGGTCGTAGTTTTTTCTCCGGTTTTGGAGTTTTCCACGTTAAATTCTTGTGTTGAGATTGTTGTTCCTTTTTTCCTAATTTTTTGTTTCTTTTCTAAGTATGAATGGGGACATGATGTCCCAACAGTGGTATCGGAGCTTGGTCTAGGTCTCTTGATATTCTGAGTATGCTTTGTGGTTGCAGTGTTGTCTGATCTTCCACATCATAAAAGATTTCTTGAGAAAAGTCCAGGTGACTCTTGTGAGACGGCTATTCATTTAGGAGGTGGAGAAACTTATATCAAGGGCTTCAAGTTCAATGAAGTTTGACGTGAAGAAATTTGATGGAAGAATCAATTTTGGCTTATGGCAAGTGCAAGTCAATGATGTGTTGATACAATCTTGTGTGCACAAGGCTTTAAAAGGTAGGTCGAGTTCAACTGAAGATACAAACAAAAGTTCCGGTATCAGTGATGAAGATTGGGAGGATCCGGATGCGAGGCGGCAAATCTGATTCGTCTATGTTTGGCGAGAATGTTCTTGCAAATATCATGAGATTTCTAGTGCCAAGGAGCTGTGGGAAAAGGCTGGAAGCTCTGTACCAAGCAAAGGGCATCTCAAATCGGTTGTACCTGAAGGAACAATTTCACACATGTGGATGGATGAAGGTACGAAAATTTCAGATAATTTGAGTACTCTTAGTGGTGTTATCTTTAAACTAGAAGCAATTGGAGTGAAAATTGAAGATGAGGACAAGGCATTAAGGCTCATCTTGTCTCTTCCTCATTCTTATGAGCACATGAAGCCAATCCTGATGTATGTGAAGGAATAGTTGATTTTTGTTGAAGTCAAGAGAAAATTTCTTTCCGAGGAGAGAAGGTTGGCGAGTGAAGTGCTAAATTCAACGAAAAATTTTGTAATGGTGGCTTTTAGCAAAGGGAGGAAAAAGGACTCCAAAGGTGTTGTTTATTGGAAGTGTGGAAGAGCCGGGCATACGAAGCAAAACTATCCAGGTGGTGCTGATCAAGGTGGAGTGGATCCGGCAACTAACTCCGACCATGAAGCTAACATTGTGATAGATGATCTCTTTTGAAGAGATGAACATCCTTATGGCATGTCCAACTGCCATGAACGAGGATGTGATGATGTTAGTTGGACCGCATGTGCATTGGTTTGGCATGGATGCAAGGTATGTGGTGAAAGTTATGTCGATGGCTGAAGAACTTCTAGGATGGCCAAAAGCTAGAAATTGCACCATAATTTTTGTCAGCAAGTTTCGACATGTGCCGAAGAAAATTCTTAGAATGGTTGATTCTAAGTGTTCTACTCATATGGTGGAGTAGGTTTATTATCTTTTTTGAGGATGATGGTTATTTGGGTTAAGAATCATGATTGTCGGTGAAGACAATGAAGTATTCTTTTATTTTAACAAGGTGAAGATTGTTGGAATTTCCTAATGTTAAATTAAAAAGAATCTTGTCTCACATTGTTTTTGTAAGAAAAGTGAGGAGCCCCTTAGTGTTATATAAGGAGCATAAAGTTCTTTGTTACAAGAGCATCAATCTCTACATTATAGTCTGGTGATTAAATTATAGTTTAAATTCATTTCTTAGTTTCTCTTGTGAGAATCTTGATAGAAGGGTAAGAGTTTGTCAATGGCTTGTAATAGTGTAGGGGGTCGAGAGGGAGAGGTATACGGTGTGATTGTAGAAATTTATCATAGAGTGAATTTTTCCTTTGTGGGTTGTGGTTTTTTCTCCGATTTTGGAGTTTTCCACGTTAAATTCTTGTGCCGAGATTGTTGTTCTTTTCTTCCCTAATTTTTGTTTCTTTCCTAAGTATAAATGGGGACATGATGTCCCAACAATTGATTTACTTCATTCTATTTTAATTCATTGTTGTTGAAATTCTTGTCTTCTTACAAGCTTGGTGTATGAGTGCGTTTATTTTCTGCACTAAAGATGTTTGGTACTGCGTTGGAAGACATGGTGAGTTATAGAAGTTAAAGACAACCTAATTTGGTTTTCTATGAACTTAATTATTCCATCTTGCTAACTTGTATAAAGATTCTAACCATGAAATTTAAATATAAAAATGTAGAAGCAAGGTTTAGTATGAGAGCTACCTTTCCATCGAGTTGGATCGTGGATGTTGGGTCTTAGATTGTGCTTTGTGCTAGAACTGAAGAAAATTTCTTCTTCTTTCCACTACGGAAACTGAAGCTTAAAGGAAGGAGATAACAAACTCTTATTTCTTATGAATGGGATGTGAGGTTGGTGTGTTCGAAAAGGAGTGTGTTGTTAAGTGTTGTCCATATAATATGTGAGTGGGAGTAGGCCATATGTGATTATGATTTGTGGGTTTTAGTGATGGTGATGTTTCCCAAAATGAAACAAATTGGAAAAAGTTGATGTGACAATTATCACGATAAAAATTCATCTGACTTCTGTATGTTTCTGTATTAATTATCTGGCTTTCGGTAATGATTTCTTCAATTCGATCCTCGTATCAATTCTCATATCAAAAGTTGATTCTTGACTAACGAATACATACGAAATTATTTACTTATCTGATAAAATCATGACTCAATTGTCTTAATTAATCTTATAAATGTTAAAAAAAATCAGGGTATTACATTCTACTGCCCCCTTAAGAAAATTTTACCCCGAAATTTGTATACTTTAAAAAAAACCATCTCGGGTATTTTTCTTTCATATTATACTTGAGCTCACACGTGGCTTCCACTTGACAATGATGTCTCTACAAGACTTTTACTGAGGTAATTGATTTGTCTCTGAGTTGCTGTACTTTTTGATCCAAAATGGCTTCAGTTCTTTTTTCTTTTTCTTTGTAACTCTTCTGGATTGAGGATCATCTCGTCTTGTTGGATCACGTGTTTTGGATGAAATACGTATTTTCGGAGTTGTGATATATGAAAAACATTGTGGATGTTCCCAAAGCTTGGAGGTATGCCAATCTATAAGCTACTTGACTTATCTTTTTAAAATCTCATAAGGTCCTAGAAAGCAAGGTCTTAGTTTATTCCCTTAAAGGGTGATATTTTTAGGAATACCTTGTCTCTTACTTTCAAATATAGTTCAGTTTGGCTTGTATCCGCGTAATACTTTTGTCTATCTTGGATCTCTTTGATCATTTCTTTGATCTGTCGGACAATTTTGATCATCTCACTGACCGTATCTGGTCCTAACATTTTTTTTCTCACCTACATAATCCTCGTAAAGTGGTGATTTACATTTCTTTTCATATAATGACTCATATGGCGCCATATCGATGGTCGCCTAATAACTGTTATTGTAAGAAATTCGATCAATGCTATCACTAATTCTTAGCTTCCACCTCTGTCGAGCACTATTGTTCTCAACATATCCTCCAGAGTCTAAATCGTCTTCTCTGACTGTCCATCAGCCTGTGGGTGAAAGACGACACTAAAGTTTACTCTCGTGACTAACTCTTTTTATAAACTCGTCCATAATTTGGACGTAAATTTGAATCTCGGTCTGATGTTTAACTTTAAATTCTTCAATCTTCCATCATCCTGATTGGCAGAAGATGTGTTAACTTAATCAATCGATCTCTTTCGAGATCCATGATGGTGTTTTCACGTGCCATCTTTGGTAGACTTTATGGTTTTTACATGAAGTAATCCACGCCCACAATGGAACTGGGAGTGGTTACTTCGTTCTATGTGTCCTGTAATGTACGACCTTAAATAGTTGCTAAGTAAATCATTATTCTCAATTGATGTTGCCTCCAACTGTTTCTCTTAAGCCGATTATAGTCGTTTAACTAACGATGCTACCCAACTTTGACTTTGTGGAAATATCCTCTCCAAGTTGAGTGTGGTTAGGTCACTAATCAGCTTCTTCTATATCATTCTTGAATTTATCCGATAAAGTTATAAGAGACATTTTTTTTCTAAACATTGGGTCATTTGGGTTTGGTCAAATTACACAAACTGCAACATGATCTTATATTTTCTTTGGTGGATATTCATGAATACTGTTGTCTTTTATCAGATTTCAAGGGCGTATTAATTTTATATGTAAAGTGCATTAACTTTGTACATAAAGTGTATTGATATTTAGGTTTTACAAAAAAAAAAAAAGGTTTTATTATAGCACAACTCTAGTATAATATAGTATAGATAAATGTCCCTATATATTTTGGGAGTGTTTGGTTTAATGGTGAAATATATAAGATTGATACAATAGAGTATGATGACCAAAAATAATTTTGGTAATGATATTTTTAGAATTTTGCATTATAGAGTGAAATGGGTTAATAATCAACTCAAATATTAAATAATAAATTATTACCAAAATAAATAATTAAAACATTAGACTAATTATTCATAACAAGCTTATTTATACAAACTTAATATATGAATAAAATATAATTATTTTAATAATCAAACCTAATCATTCGACCGCAATTGGATTTGAATTTGGCCCAGAATCTGACCCATACAAAAGTTAGTAGACCTTTTGCAGCAACCATTATGTGAATGCGGAAGTACTGAAAGGCCCAATTACATATATCGAGTGATTTGAAATTAATATAGTTCTAAACATAACCGCCATTTTATTAATATAGCGGCATAGCATACACTTCTTATATAAAAATTAGTGTTAATGGGGAGAATTGCCTCAAATCTTAACATTGCTATCTAATTTAACCTATTTATTAACATGCTACTCTTTTTATCCATTTTTAATTAAAATTACAAAAATATCCTCCTAACCATGGTCGACCCTTTTCGTGTGACCCTCACTAAAACTTGCGGTGCCAATCCCTCCTTCTCCTTTTCGGCGGCCAACCCTTCATCTCCTTCCCATCTGTTTTCCGGCCAACCCGTTTCCGTGACCAACCTTCCTCCTTCCCATCTGTTTCCGACGGATGACCATCCCTCCGCCACTGCGGTGGCCGACCCCTTCTCTCCCTTTTCTTGTAGCTGACCACCTCCTCCCTTCCCGTCTGTTTCTGACGCGCCAACCCATTTTCTTTGCAATTTTTGGCGGCCAACCATTTTGTTTTAATTTTCCGGCGATGGAGGGGGTTGTCCGCCGGCAGAGGGGAGGGAGGGATGGTTGGTCGCCGGGATGGTTGGCCGTTGTGCATGTGAATCCGTGTGATTTTTTATGTTTAAGGATAAAATTGTACAAATGGTTAAAAATGATAACAACTTAACATATGGGATAAAAAGGATAGCAAACTTAACATAAAGGCTATATAAGATTTTCGCCATAAAAATTATTTATGAAGTTATACTTTTATCCTTATAGGCTTATAGCCCCGAATTGTAAATAGTAACTACTAGCAAACTGAATCCTAATAATATGATCATCATATATGGCCCGAACAAATCGGATACTTGAAAATATGATATGCTCTTCGGCTTCATCGTGTGATCTTCACGATTTCATCGCATCATTACCAGACATTTTCATTTGTGTTGTGAATAATCTATCTACTTGCTCACAACAACAACAATCAAAATAGAAAAGCTACATAAGTGTTAAAACATAATAGAATTAGAACAAATAGAAAGGGGGAAAAGCTATAAAATCAAATTGCCGGTCGTTGATTGTTGTGTGGTAGTTGTCGGCGTCGGCGAAGAAAGAAGCGAGGCGGTGATGGGATATGGCCCAACCACTCGGGCCTTGGCGAGCCCAAACAGTGGGCACGACTTTAATAGTGACCAGCGGTTATGCAAGCCCGTCCCAAACCCTAGCGACCTCCAAACCTTAATCGGGGCCAGGCTAGAGTCACATGTTGCGAAGGCTAAGAGTCCCTATGGGCAAGAGGCAGTCCCTACATCTGAAGGCTAAGAGTCCCACATGGGAGGATCAATTCCACTTAGGAGCCCTCGAGACATGTATAAATAGGAGTTAGATCGAAGGTAGAAGGGTTAGCAACTTCTTGAATACTAAGAGTTTTAGCTACACTCCGTAATCAAATCATAGTGAAAGTATTGAGGAATCACTCCTCCGTGGACGTAGATCTCATTAACGATCGAACCACGTAAAAGCTTGGTGTTCTTCTTGCTTACGTCGTCGACATATCCACATATATTAGATTTACCATTGGCGCCGTCTGTGAAACCTACGAACAAAAAGCTTCGTTTTCTACAAATTAATGGCAAGGACACGTGAAACCGCCGTCGATCTTGGCAACAACATGGCCGAGGGCGACCGGTGGTCATTCGGCACCACGGGAAGGAGATTGCAGATGCAAGCGGTCACACACACGAGGCCACATGGAAAACGTTTCCATACACCCCGGGATCGCCGCCCCACGAGGTGAAAACGCCGACCTCATCGCCCGATGAACGGGGTTCACCGGTCTCCACGAAGCCCTTGGCCGGCTGTGTTTGAATTCCTCAATGCCAATCTCGGCCATTCAAAACTTCCACAAATGAGCGGGCACCTCTCGAGTGCCCGAGGCGCTGATCTGGTGGCGAGGTCGCTTCCCCCCGAGGCGGTCAGCAACACCTCGACACAATAGCCGATAGCAGCGTACACCAATCCGTCGCCAAAAGTCGATCACCTCACCGAGAGGGTCGCAACCATTCACCACCTCGTCGCCCGCATGACCCTTTCTCCCTCGGTGTCCGCCTGAGGCCGAGCAAAGCGGGAGAGAGGAAAAGGCGGGCGAACCCCCTCGAGGAGGCAGCAGATGCCGTCACGGTCTCCCACCCCTCGAGAGAGATGGAAGCGATCTCACGGGTTCGACCGATGCGGAAGAATCATCTCTCGCTTTCTCGGGAGATTCAGACACGCTTGCCTTGCGTGATCTGGGCATCCAATATTCGCCTCACGATGGCCTTGGGGACCCTCCGGCTTCCTTTTAGCCTACACTACCAATATGGCGAATCAAGGAATGGAGGATTTTCACATGTGCAAAATCTTCCCGGTCTCGATCTCCAACACCCGCGTTGGTTACTTTCGCTCACTTGAGCAGCCTGCTTCTTCCGGACCTAATGGATCGATTCAAATGGCTTCTATCAAAGATGCCACCTCGGCTGACCTTCCTCCGACACTGCTCACAATTCGCCAAGGCGGGATGAGGCGATATCGAACTTTGTCTCGAGATTCGTCAAAGTCGCTCAAAATTGATGGCGATGCGATCTACACATCATCAGCGCGTTCGAGCGGGATCAGACCCGGCGCCGAACAAAGAAATCACGGGGAGAAACCAAAGACGGCGGTAAACTTTGGAACCTGGTAGAAAACTTCGTCAAAAGAGACCAGTCGGATCGGAAGAAGAGGAGATGCGGGACGGCGAAGGTGAAGAAGGAAGCGGATGACCAAGAAGTCGGTGATCGCGAGAAGCGCCTTGACGAGAGAATCAATGAGAGACCACTGGAATCGAGCTCGGACCTCGGCCAAACCTGGAGCAAAGTGCCTCCTGCTGCTCAAATCAAGGCGAGATATTGAGCTCACGCCGAGCTCTTCCCAAAGCCCTCCAATGAAAGGAGGATCGAAAGAGGTCGACGGAGTCTTGTGACTATCACGGGGTATGGTCGCGATGCAGGAGTGTAAACACAGGCTCATGATTGGCGAGCTCGTCGAGGAGGAGCCCTCAAGAAATACCTCGGTCGGTGGGCGGGAACAAGCGCGGGGAGAAGAATAGCGGTGGCAACAAGCTGCGGGCCGATAACTCTTGTAAAGAGTTATTATAGAGCCTTTAATGATAAAAGCCTCGGTTGTTGTATGTTACGCTTTCTGCATTTATGCTTGTCTTGCTTGTGTTTGTCTTGTTTTAGGTGTGGGTGCGTGTAGGATTGAGTCGGTTGAGGATAAGAGGTATTTTGTCGTTTTATGCTTTATTTTATCAATTTGCGGTGTGCGCGGAAGAGGAAATAACGGTGAGGCAAAGTTAAGTTCCTTAAAATGCTGCGAGCTCGTAAGCAAAGCACGTGAGCTCGTAAGCAAAGTCCATGACTCGTAAGCAAAATGCTGAGCTCATAAGCAAAAATCATGACTCGGAAGCTAAGTGTTGAACTCCTCGACAAGGTTGAAAGTGGAAGCGAGCTCGTGGCAGTCAAGCTCATGACGGAAGTTCGGCTCATAGTATGGATGAGCTCGCGTTCATAAGCAAGGTCGAAATGGTTAGCAATGTCGAGCCCGTGGCGAGCCGAGCTCGGGTGGCGAAATCCAAGCCGTGCTACGAGGAAGCTAAGTAGCATGGAAAGTGCAGGTTAACAACGAAAAGAAATCGTGGGACCACGGCCACGTGGGCGTGCTCTGACAAGCGAAAGAGAGCGCGTCGCCTGCGCCGAGCTAGCGAAAAGAAAGGATCGAGGGAGCGAAGGCCGGCGGTGCCGATCTGCACCTCTGAAAGCGCTGAGGTTGTTATTAAAGGGAGTTAGCTGTCGGAAAAAAAAGAAAGGAATCGACAATTTGGGAGTTGGAGGATAGAAGAAAAGGAAACATCTGGAGAAAATGAAGAATGCGAATTCTTGGAGAGGAAGTCATCGGAAGAGCGGCGATCGAGAGCTAACACTATGATTCCGACATCTAAATTCTTTATCGAGTTCTTTAAACCTTGTTAATTTGTTATGGTGCTACTTGTTTCAATATTGTTGAACACTCGCTATGAGCTAAATCTTTATGACTTGATTTCTTGAGGAAACCCGTGCTCGTGTGACGAGCTCGATTCTCTGCTTGTCTTGCTAAATCACTATTGCTTTGTTGGGATTGTTTTTATGTTACTTGTTATTGATCACCATTAGTGGATCTTGGTTTTATAATTCTTTGGAAAGTTATTATAGAATGGAAAACAATAGGCGGCGTAAGAACATGATTTTAAGGTTATGTGTGTGAATAGCATAGGAATATGCATTTACCTTATGTGCAAATATGAATGAATTAGTAATGATATTCTAAGAGCAGCTCGATATAGGAATATATGGTTTGGATCTATAGAATATAATCTTAGATTTGGAAAATACTAAGAATCGAAGAGTTCATGTCATAGTGATGATGCAAAGATAATCTTTGTAGTATTATTAGAAGAGAGCATGGGTGGAATCGGGAGATCAAGTCATTTCTCTACTTGATATGATAATCTCCTCGTTATGATGTCATTGTTCACTTTCTGTGTCGAATCGTAAACTTTCAGTTATTGGTGTTTTATCTAATTAGTCTAGTTCACACATCTCATATTTTGCAAAATTACAATCTCGTGATTTAAAGTGCATTCCTTGTGGATTCGATCTCGGAATACTTCCATGTATTACTTGTTGATTCGTGCACTGCGTATAGTATATTCATCAATAACCCACACAAGACAAGTTTTGGCGCGTTGTGGGGGTGCCAATTATAAATTACGTGGATATTACAATTTTGTGTTTCTTTGTGATCATGACTCACTGCGTTGTGCCTTTCGTTTGAGCGGAGGTTACGGGATTGTGGTTTATCGCGAGCAAGCGAAGTGACCCATGATTAGATCGAGGTTGAGCAGCCTTTCGTAGGAAGGCGCCGACAGCGAGTTATAGCGCCAAGCAGATAAGCGACACCGGGAGGAGCACATCATGGCGGAAATGCCATTGGTATTGCGCGAGCGAGAGAGGGCATCCGTGATTATCAACCCAGTTTAATGAGTTAAACGGGAATTACGAGCAGGGTGCGAGAGAACGAGTTCGAACTAAAGCCGGTCATGTTTGAGATGCTCCAAGCGGTGGGGCAATTTAGTGGTCAAGCCACGGAGATCCCATCTCACCTTCGGTCATTCACAGGTCGGTGACTCATTTAAGTTACAGGTGTTCGGAAACTTGAGACTTGGTTATTCCTTTTTCAGCTACAAGATCGTGCAAACATGGGTGGCGACCTTCCATCAAATTCTATCACCTCATGGAGCAGCTCGCGAAATTTTTTGATGAAGTACTTCACGCTCCAAGAGCAGATTGGAATGACATCATGTCGTTTCGCAGAATGATGAAGAGTTGGTGTGCGAAGCTTAGGGCGATATAAAGGAAATGTTGAAATGCCCTCATCACGGCATTCCACGCATTCAATGGAGACCTTCTACAATGGTCTGTCGTCGACACGTTTGGTGCTTGATGCCTGCAACGGGGCCATTCTCTAAATCCTATAATGAAGCATACGAGATTTTGGAAAGAATCGCAGAGATAACAATACCGATGGTCAAATTCTCGTGCAAAGGAAAGAAATCGGTCTTGGTGTTTGGAGGTTGATGCCACGGCGGCATTAACAGCCGGAGTAGCATCCATGAGTAACATGTTAAAAGTTGCAAGTACCTAATCTATGCGGTAGCAAAGTAGTCGATGGTGGCACCATGCAAGTACCAGGTGTAGTGCGTATATTGTGGAGAGGGCATACCTTGAGAGTTGCCCGTCAACCCGATCTAGATGCTTATCACGGGAAATCGAATGGCGGAGGAACAACCCTTATTCCTGAAGCGTACTGATCACGGGTGGCGGACACCTAATTTCTCATGGGAGGCGGTGGGATCAAGCGGTGGTGGAAATTTTGAAAACCACATATCCATAAAATTTCCAACCAAAGCGACAACAAGCCTGACCCCAAGACTATTGAAACCTTGATGAAGGAGTACATGGCGAGACGGATCTTTATGTCTGAGGCGATCAACATGCGATGGAAGTCGGATCGGATAATGTATGAGATTAAACCCCGACCTCTTGAAATCTGTAGTGACACGGAGAACCAGAAAAGATAAAGACGGTCGAGCTGTCACTTTACGAAGTGGAAGCGATCACGGGAACGAGGCCATGAACCCGAAGAGAGGTGAGGTCCTCGACAAGTAACAACCGGTCTCTACCACGGAAACTCGGGGAGCGACCTCGCATGATGCGAGGTGCTGCGTGACAAATCCTACCAACCTTACGGACGATGGTGTATCGTCCCTCCTTTTCGAAGGTTGAAGAAGCGATGGGATACCGGTTCGAAGATTCCTCGATGTTACAAGCAATTACATATCAACATTCGCTTTGGTAGGCGTTGGAACAAATGCGAACTACATTGAAGTTCTTGAAGGACATCGACCAAGAAAGAGCGGTTGGGCGAGTTGTATGGCGGCGAAAGTAGTAGTGCGATGCTAAAGAGCAAGCTCCTCAAGTTGAAAGATCCGGGGCTTTACAATTCCATGCTCGATTGGAGGGCGGCGTCGGTCGTGCGTTATGTGATCTCGGGCAGCATAAATTTGATGCCGCTCTCATATTTAAAAAGCTCGGGATAGGATAAGCGAGCGCCCGCGGTGACCTTGTAATTGGCGGACGATCTGGCTCGTCGGAGGAAAAAATCGAGGATGATTAGTAAAAGTGGACATTCATCTTTCTGCGGACTTCATTATCTTGGATTATGAAGCGAGATCACGAGTGCCGATCATTTTGGGGCGTCCTTCGGCAGCTGGAAGAACTCAATTGATGTTGACGAGCTTCGCCCATGAGGTGAATGATGAAGGTTACCTTCATGTTTTCAATGCTATGAAGATCCGGATGAAGTGGAGGAATCTTTCGTGTCAGAGTCTGGAAGCAGTCGTCATGACGACACTTGAGATCGCCCTCGCGTTCGGAGTTAATGAATGGCTTCATGCAACTCAGAGTTGGAGAAAGCGAAGAGTGTGTCAAGCATTCTCCAGAAGGAAAATGTCGCATTCACTGCCTACCGGAACTCCGATCAGCTCAGGGCTCGGTATCGGGTAACTCGTGCACCCAAACCATCATCGTGAACCTCCGAGTTAATCCTAAAGACTTTGTCGAACCGTCTCAATATGCATATCCAGGAGCGAAACTCTCAGGAATTATCTGCTATTCTCAAGCCCGACTAGGAAGAAGCTTTGCTAGTGTGCGAAGATCAAAGCGAGCTATTGGATGGTCAATTCTCTGATATACGGGGATCAGCCTGTCCTACGCATGCATAAAATATTCCTGAAGATTGTCAAATGACTTCCATAGCATCAGGCGACGTCTCAATCCAAGCGATGAAGAGGCTCGAAGAAGAAGTTATCAAACTGGCTAGATATCTTGGAATCATATATCCAATCGGATAGCTCTCTGGTCTGAGCCCGCTCGATGTGTCCATAAAAGGGCGAAGTCTGCGTGGTTTCAAGCGACGTGAATTAATCAAGCTGGGTGATAAGGATGGCGTGTCGTGTTGACTACGAGAAAGCTAAACACAGACCGGAGAGGATCATTTCCTCACCATTCACGGATCGGATCTTGGATAAACCTAGTGCAATGAGTTCTTACACGCTCGATGGTTATCTAACGGTTATCACAAATTGTCATGCACCCAATGATCAACACAAAACCACCTACTTGTCCTTACGGCACTTTCGCATTTAGAAGAATGCCATTTGGGCTCGAATGCCCTGAACATTCCAAAGGTCTGATGATACGGCCATATTCTCTGACTATGGTGGAGGCGCATAAAAATCTTCACTGGATGACTTCTCCGCTCTTCTGAGACACCTATGGGATATGCCTAAGTAATTTGGGGAAAGTCACGAGCATCATGCAAGCACCCTGTGATTAAATCGGAAAAGTAGCCTCGCACGTGCGAGGCATCGTTTTAGGTCCCACATATCCAAATAAGGATCAAGTGACAAAGCAAAGATCTTGATAGAACAAACTTCGCGCCCCACTCGGTAAAAGGTGCAAGCTTCTGGGACATGCAAGGCCTAGATTTATAAAGATTTCACAAGATCGCTAAGCCCCATTTGCCTTGACTGGAGCAAAATAGCCGCGTCGACTTCACTCACCAGGTGTTCTAAGGCATTCAAGTTGAAACGCGCTCATAACAGCCCAAGTAATTGTTGGGTCAATCGGACATCGCCTCGAGGTGATGCGATGAGATGATTTTTTTGGAGATGGCCGCTTGGGCCACGCAGAGTAAGATATTCCACCGATCTACTATGCACAGTAAGACCGGTGGAAGTCAGATAAATTATACCACGACGAAAGCGAGCCGCTGTCATGGTATTTGCTACGTGAAAAGTTCAAAGCTCTACCTCGAGGAAGAAAGTGATAATCTACAGGATCATGCAGCCTATCGGTGCTTCGTGGCGAAGAAGATCTGAAGCCCGACTAACTCAGTGGATCTTGCCCGCAAATTTGATCACGGAAAAGAGCAGAAAGGCGTAGAAATCAAGTATGCGATCATTTGTCTCGACTCACCCGATCTCTGAAGAGATACAACCGAAGCCCAGTTAGGACATGTTCCTGCGATAGCAACTAATGAGCATGCATCATAGTACGCCACGGTATCGATTTTGTCAATTTTACTGGTATGGAATGCTACGCTGAGTTCTCAGTCCTCAAAGAAGATTCTTTGCAGTCAACATTATTGGGACGAGCCCTTCTATATAAGCTGCTTGTGCGATGGATTAATGAGTGGTTCTGCAGTGAAGATGAATCAACTCTAAGGAAGCGTACCATGCCCGCTCCATATGGTGGTATTTTTCTTATGGCAAGAATGGCACTAAGGTCTATATCAGAGTTATTTTGGCCGACCTTGTTTAAGGAGCACATGCTTTTGTGCAAAGATGTGATCGATGTCAAGTGATTGAAACATATCCTCTCGGAACTGAGATGCCAATGAATTTCATTTCGAAATGAACTCTTCGGTTGGGGCCCGACTTCACGGGTCCATTTTCACCATTCTGAAACCTCTACATAGCGGGGATTGATTATGTGTCCAAATGGGTGGAAGCCGTAGCCCGATCCGCTCGATCCGCTCATCTCGCTCCATCGATTCCTCGTATCCAAAGCAAACACGAAAACCCCTACGTGTTGCGATTAATTATATAGACGCATGCTAGGTTTATAATCAATGTATGGTGAATTAAATATCCAAGACGGATCCTCGGGTGGTTAACATATGTTTTCCCTGTAGTAAGAAACGAAGCAAGAAAGGAAGAGCAAAGGGAAGGTAGTTGTGGGATATAATGAAGAATATGGAACCACTTTTTAACCCAAATAGTGAAGAATTAATTCCCTTTCGACCACTATTCCGCTAAAATTTCCCCTTATCTACCCAACAGAAATCATCTTTTGAGCACATATTAGCACGGTGCTCGTAATATCTCCTGCACTACCGCAATCCAAACTCCAAGATATCAATTTACCAAAACAACCTAGTTCCTTTTAATCAAGTTATAGCAATTTATTTAAAACCCAAAACAAACAAGATAATGCGGAATAAACAATATGATAATCGGTCGCCAGTACCGATCGCCATGCACCCATGGTACCCGAGGTCGCGTTTCAGTGGTCGAGGTCTTCGCAACCACCTCGCCTCACGAATGCTCGACGCACGCCCATCGGACCGTAACTCACGAATTCACTTTCCTTCGGAGTGTTATACACCATGGGTGCTATACGAAGAATTGTAAAGGCCCCACCATCTTGATTTTAGTTTCCGTGGAATAACCTCAACCTCGAGTTGAACAAGAACACCCACGACCGCAAGAACTCCTGCGCAAGATGTTGTTATCATGCCATCTTTTAGTTCTTTCTTCGTACAACTTAGCATTCTCATAAAGCAACCAACTAACTCATCCATCTCACTTAGCTGCAACAAATGAGCTCCAAGAAATGGATGATCAAAGTTTAGTTTCTTAATTGCCCAATTCTCGGTCCATCCATGGAGATGATAGCTTTTCCATATACCAAGCGAAGCGACATCCCCAAGGTGTTTGAAGTCGTTTCATAAGCCCATACCGCATCATCCATATGGACCAATCCTTACGCCCGGATTCACCACCTTTTCTAATATACCTTATTTCTCTCGTGGAGAGTCTGCCGACCATTTGTCCGTGGATGGTATGTCAGGATGATCTTATGGCAACATGTATTTCGCTAGTATGTAATCTCATCGCTTTGTCGACACAGTGTGTGCCCTCACACTAATGATCGCATCGAGAGTGCCAAACTGCGGTGAAATGTTCTTTGCAGAACTGAGTCACCACTTTTGCATCATTCAGTGGTACTT
>JAODLM010000463.1:0-7500 GCA_036937905.1 Salvia rosmarinus
AAAACAAACATGCGGTGCGTGATAAGAATGCACTCGGTGAACTCATGCCAAAACATTTTATTAATTTAAATTACATCGCCTTATCACAAGAATACACGAGGTTTTTATTTGAAATACTCGTGTTTACTAAACATTTTCTGTCATTTTCCATAAATATTCGTCTGGCCAGACATATTTTCCATGTAAGTATGATCCATATCTCTTTCCATTTATCACAACAGTTCCATTATCTTATCTCATTAATTCATCTTGCGCCGTAGAGGAGGCCTCCTCTTACGGACGCCGTGACCGACCGAGCACCCTTTCAGCACACAGTCACAAAATAGTGCACAAAATCCTTGCCACTCCGGCACAGGATACGAATTCTCAATCATCCTTGTGGGTACTTACAAGGATACGAATTCAACATTTCATATGTTGGGAGCTACCCAACAACATGGATAGGATACATACATAAAACATAAGCATTTTGGGCAGGTAATTAAATAAATCATTTCATCATCATTTCTTGCGAATAAAGCATCGTAAATAAAACATTTGATAAGCGTTTGATCTTTTTGAGTAGAGTAAAGCCCACCTGGACTGTAGATCGTCTTAACTCGATTTCCTTCTACGTCAATTTGTCACGTCCACGTCCAACCTTTACGTAAAAACTATTTCAGTACGTTGGTCACGTTTTTTGAGATTTTCAAAGTTTAAATAATCTTTGATAACTTTATAATATAATAATTTGCATCCCTTAACTAATTTTAATACGTCGGTTCAACGCGTATCTTAATTAAATATTTCTCGTACTTTGATAGAGACGTAATATGATCTACGATCTCATATTAACCATTTAGGTTAAACGTTGAACGTGTACTAATCTTTTGATAAAATGATTTTAATTATGAAATCTTTTCTCACCAATGAGATATTCTTATAAATTAATCGTTTTACACGTATTAGTGTATTTATTCAACGTATTTCATACGTTTAATCTTAAGTCAACGTTTTGACTTTTCTTAACGTATTTTATAACCAATTTCTATATAAATCTATTTTCAATCGATTTCTTTTCATAAAATCCTAATTCTCGATTTCTCACGTAAATCAATAAACTTGATTTATATTTTATTTTAATATGAATTAACTTTTTCATTATACATTACTTTTCATATTCAACGTTATTTAATATAACGTTTCGCCGTAAACATAGTATACTATGTTTATAAAATTCCATAAATTCTTAGTATGTCTAAAATAATTTCTAGACATATAATATATTATTTTTCTTGATATAAAGGATTTAAAAATCCTAATACTTCAATTCAAAACTCACGGTTTTTGTGAATAAAAATTCTTAAACTTTTCCAAAAATTCCTCTAAATTCATAAAGTACCCTATATTACCATAGGATCATTAATATGTATTAACATTAGCTATAGAAAAATTTGGACATACCTAACCCATACTATAGCTTTCGAATTTTCTCAAAAATATACTAAACATTTTTCTAAAATTCTAATTAAAATACACAATGCTTAAATATCATCCTATATCATAATTATAACATAATATCCAATAAATCAATTCCCACATCAATGTACCATTCCTTATAGTTTACGGCTTCTACCCAAAATTTCCCAACAATTTTGTAAAAATCTTATAAAATTACACAAGGCCTAAACATCATCATGTAACACTAATACATCATAATATTTAACATCTATAACATATTCATCAACATACTAACACATTAGCATTCTCGAAAATTTTAAAAACATAAACATATAATTTCTAAAAATTCTAATAAATTCACATATCACTAAATCAATGCTCTAAATCAATAATATGCTATAATATTATTTAAATATAAATTGTACATTAACATAGGAATTCCTAGCAATTTTCGGTAATCTTGAATTAAATAGCATACAATTTCTAAAAATTTCCAAATAATCACAATGTGTTCTACTACCAACATATAACATAAATTCACCATCAAATTAAATCTAACAATTTTCGATCATAACCTATAAACTCATAACATGCTTAACTTTCAAATAAATCATCAATATGAAACATATACATCATGTGTAACATAATTAATAAACAACAATACATGCTAGCATAATTTCTCATAAGAACATATGCTTATAAATTAAAATCGAACGGTTGAAAAATTAAAATTCTAACGTATAATCGAAGCTTGTTCGATTTCTAACCTCTTTATCGGTGTCGATTAAGTGCACAAGGATTTAATAGTAAGGATTGGTGTAGAACAATTGAAGAACACACTCAAGCTTTTCTTAAGGGAAAGCTCACGGTGGTTTTGAAATTTTGGGAAGTGAAATGAAATGTGTTGTTTAGTTTGATGTCCTAATACTTATGTAAAATAAATTAATTCCTTGTATCAAAATCTCTCTCTCTCTCGGTCATCTCACTCACACACAAGCAAGACAATTTAATTGATGACACACCAAGGTAATATGTCACCTTCTTACACAAAGTAAATGCTCTTACACTAAGTAAATGAATGCAATCAATAAAAATCCTTCTTTGAATCAACAAGAGCCATCGGCTCTCTCACACAAACACACAACATTTTCAAGATTTTTAGTTGATGACTCATTCATATATTATGTCATCTTCTTACACAAAGTAAATACCATGTACTTAATACATTAAATGAAACAATTGAAAATCCTACCCTTTTCTACATAGCCGTCGGTCATTACACACAAGAAGGAATGAGTTTTAATTGTTTGTCTTATACTAGATATTAGATCCAAGCATTAACTTCATGCAGCAAATTTAAAGTCAAAGAAGAGTTTTAAAAATTCTTCTCACCTCAATGAATCAACTTACACGGCTATTCCATTGCCAACACACACCACTTGATCCTCTTCATTTATTATCTTGGTTTGTGTGAAATTTGATCCCATTTGATTCATCAATTACACAACATAGCAAAGGTAGCAAAATTTCGTTCATTATGCTCTAACATGAAATTATTCACGGCACTTTGAGTATTAAGTGCTAAGTATTTGATTTTCTTGCTATTTATAGATATATAACATAATATATGTCTTAGATGATAAATTATATCATAAGAAAAATAATTAGAAGGGTTCATGTGTGAAAACCCTAATTTTCGATTTTAGGGTTTTCGAAAATTACAACTTCATTCAATAATTATTCCTTAATTCTCTAGCATTTTTTTAATGCTAAATAATACTCTAATTACATAAAATAATCATAGAAAGTTAAATATTATAATTCCTTGATCATTAAACTCGATTTTCTAATCGTCTCTAAACGTTGACGTTCAAAACGTCTCAAAATGTTCATAATCGACCCATCTCAAAATGATCATAATAAAGTCATAATCACTTTATTAAATTATTCCATTAATAAGGGAATTTAATTCTAAGCTTCATCGCTAGAAAATTTTTTTAAATTTTAACTATCGATATTCAATCGACGTTAAAATATTATTGTTAAATACTTTATATAATTATATTCCTTAATTCACAATCATTAGTGAATATGATATAGGAATTCATTACCTCATAAATAATCGAAATCATTATTCGATAATTTATTAATTCAATTATCACGACAAAACCCTAATTTACGAAATTTAATTAACGTAATTAGGCCTTTAATTCTTCGAGATATTACATTCTACCCCCCTTAAAGAAATTTCGTCCCAAAATTTGCATACCTTAAAAAAGTTCGGGGTATCTTTCTTTCATGGCATCTTCAAGCTCCCACGTGGCCACCTCTTGTCCATGATGTCTCCATGGCACTTTGACTAGCGGAATGGACTTATTTCTCAACTATTGAACCTTGCGGTCTAGAATAGCCGTAGGTTCTTCTTCATAACTTATATTTGGGTTGAGGATCACGTCGTCTTGATGTATCACGTGTTTCGAATCATATACGTACTTTCTTAGTTGTGACACGTGAAAAACATTGTGTACATTCCCCAAACTTGGCGGAAGAGCCAACCTATAGGCAACTGGGCCTATTCTTTCCAGGATCTCATAAGGTCCTATAAAACGGGGTCTTAATTTTCCTTTCACTCCAAACTTTATCATCCCTTTCGATGGAGAGACTATAAGAAAGACTTTATCTCCACCTTCAAAATGTAGATCAGATCTACGCGTATCAGCGTAAGACTTCTGTCTATCTTGAGCTTCTTTTATTCTTTGCCTAATTTGATGGACGATCTCAATCATTTCACTTATTGCGTCAGGCCCTAAAACTCTTCTCTCACCTACTTCATCCCAATAAAGTCGTGATCGACATTTCTTTCCATATAAGGCTTAAATGCGGGGCCATATTAATCGTCGCTTGATAACTATTATTGTAGGCAAACTCAATAAGGGGTAAAACATCTTCCCACTTTGCACCTAGATCCAACACTACTTTTCTCAGCATATCTTCGAGTGTTTGAATCGTCCTTTCCGATTATCCATCGGTCTATGGATGAAACGTTGTGCTGAAATTTAACTTCGTGCCCAATTCTTTTTGTAAGCTGATCTAAAATCTTGACGTAAATTTGGAATCTCTATCAGACGTGATAGATTTTGGTACCCCGTGCAGGTGTACAATTTCTTTTACGTACAACTGGGCTAACTTACCAGATCCATGAGTAATCTGAATCGGCAGAAAATGAGCACACTTTGTGAGTCTATCCACTACTACCCATATAGTAGTGTTTCCCCTTTTTGACTTTGGTAAACCCGTAACAAAATCCATTGCTATATCCTCCCATTTCCATTCGGGTATTCCCAAAGGTCAGAACTTTCCGTAGGGTCTTTGGTGCAATGCTTTTACTTGTCGACAAGCAAGACAACGCCTACAAAAGAGGCTACGCCTCGCTTCATGCCTCCCACCGTAACTTTCTCGCAAGTCTTGGTACATCTTAGTACCGCTCGGATGGGCGGTATAAGGAGTCTCATGAGCTTCACTCATGATTTCCTTTTAAGCTCATCATTGTTTGAATACACAATCTTTCCTCAAACAATAAGGCATTGTCTGATGCTTCTCGAAAATTCTTCAGTCCTTCTGTTCTTATTTTGACTCTGGTTCTCTTCAACTTCTCATCCTTCCTTTGTTCGTCTATTATTCTTTTTCTTAAGTCAGACGTCAAAGTGAGTGTAGCAATACGACTCATGATCGTCTCTGGTTGTTCAACCATTTCTATCTTCATTCTCTCAAATTCTTCAATGAGTTTTTCTTATTTTTTAAAGAGACATCCTAACTTAGTTTGATTCTTACGACTCAAGGCATCAGCTACCACATTCGCCTTGCCCGGGTGATAATTTATACCACAGTCGTAATCCTTTACCAATTCGAGCCATCTTCTTTGCCTCATATTCGGATCTCTTTGCTCAAGAAGTATTTCAAACTCTTATGATCAGAAGATCTCACATCTCACTCCATAGAGATGATGTCTCCATATCTTTAGTGCATGTACTATCGCCGCTAGTTCTAGGTCATGAGTTGGATAGTTCGGTTCATGTGGTCTAAGTTGTCGGATGCATAAGCTATCACTTTTCCTTCCCCGCATCAACACACAACCCAGTCCGTTCTTAGAAGCATCAAGATAGACTACATATTCTTTATCGCTCGAACGGGCTAGTCTCAAGACTTGTTAATTTTTCCTTAAGCTTTTGGAAATTGCCTCAAATTCTTCATCCAAGTAAATTTGATCCCCTTTCGGAGTAGCTGTGTTATTGGCCTTGCTATCTTTGAGAATCCTTCAATGAATCTCCGATAGTAACCAACTAATCCCAAGAAACTTCTGATTTCATTTTGGGTCCTTGGCGATTTCCATTCTTGTACCACTTCTACTTTGGCTGGATCCACTTTAATTCCTTCGACCGACACAATGTGTCCAAGTAACATTACTTCCTTTAGCCAAAACTCACATTTGCTAAACTTAGCAAAAAGTTGTTCAGATCTCAAGGATTGCTAAACCGTTCTCAAGTGCTCCTTATGTTCTTCTTCATTCTTCGAATAGATGAGAATATCATCTATGAAGACTAAGACAAACTCGTCTAAGTATGAATGGAACACTCTATTCATGAGATCCATGAATACGGCTGGTGCATTCGTTAATCCAAACGACACAACTATAAATTCATAGTGGCCATATCTCGCTCGAATGCGGTTTAGATACGCCTTCCGACCGCACTTGAGTTGATGATAACGACTTGAGGTCGATCTTTGAGAACACACTTGCTCCTCGAATCGATCAAACAAGTCATATATCCTGGCGGTGGATACTTGTTCTTGAGCGTCATTTTTTAGTTCCGATAATCTATGCACATCCTCAAGGAACCATCTTTCTTTTACAAATAAGACAGGTGCTCCCCAAGGCGATACACTAGGTCTGATAAAACCTAGGTCCAACAGTTCTTGAATTTGGATTTTCAATTCTTCCAGTTCCTTCGGAGCCATCCTGTAAGGTGCCTTCAACACTGGAGCTGATCCGGGTTCCATGTCGATGGTGAATTCCAATTGTCTATCAGGGGGTAATCCTGGTAGATTTTCAGGAAAAACGTCTGGAAATTCTCGAACGATCTCCACATCTTCAGCTTTTATCTCTGGTCTATCTTCTCCATTCAGGTAAACAAGAAATGCGCGACATCCTTTCTTGTTTATCATACTCCTTGCCTTCAGCGCTGATACAATCGGGATTTTCTTCCCCATGCTGATTCCATGAAAATGCGTAGCTTTTTGTCCAGGAATATGGAACAAAATTTTCCTCTCCTTGTATAGAATTGTGGAATGGTTTTCAGCTAACCAATCCATCCCTAGAATTATATCTACATCGCCCATGGGTATTATGTTCAAGTTATTCGCCAGAACCTTAAGTGATCCTAAGTTCAACTCTATGTTCGAGCAAACATGCGTAACAGTCATAATCCCTCCTATGGGTGAAGAGATTCTAATGTCCTGATTCGCTTTTTCAGATCTAAGTTCCAACATATCGACACATGTTCTTGCTATGAAGGAATGCGAAGCACCCGTGTCGAACAAAAGTATAACGGTATGTTGAGAAGTTTTCCCATACCGCCGTTTCCTCGGTTCGTTCATTCGCCTCGATGTAGAGCATACGCTAGCTCGGGCCGACAGAGGTGGCGGGTGCTTGCCTTCTTTGGTTCTCGCTGTTGTTGTTGTGGTCGCTTTTGTTGACGTTCTTCGCCGGGTTTGTCGTCGCCGTTGTTTTGGGGTTGTTGCCCTTGTTGTTGTTGTGGTTCTTCTTGAGGTTGAAATGGAATTGAATAATACGAGTGGTTGGGCATTGCCGTGTTGGTTCGGCCTTCCCACTATTCCTGGCGTATCCACGGCAATTATTTGCATAATGCCCCTTTACACCACACTTAAAACAATTTACTGTTAAGCAGACTCCCTTGTGAAATTTTTGGCATTTTAGGCAAGGAAGAGCCCTTATCTGCTCTTGTGGACCTCCCATTGGAGGGGAAAAGACTGGCCTTTTCC
>JAODLM010000463.1:12500-82393 GCA_036937905.1 Salvia rosmarinus
GATCTCATATTAACCATTTAGGTTAAACGTTGAACGTGTACTAACGTCTTTTGATAAAAATGATTTCAATTATGAAATCTTTTCTCACCAATGAGATATTCTTATAAAATTAATACGGTTTACACGTATTAGTGTATTTATTCAACGTATTTTATACGTTTAATCTTAAGTCAACATTTGACTTTTCTTAACGTATTTTATAACCAATTTCTATATAAATCGATTTTCAATCGATTTCTTTTCATAAAACCCTAATTCTCGATTTTTCACGTAAATCAATAAACTTGATTTATATTTTATTTTAATATGAATTAACTTTTTCATTATACATTACTTTTCATATTCAACGTTATTTAATATAACGTTTCGCCGTAAACATAGTATACTATGTTTATAAAATTCCATAAATTCTTAGTATGTCTAAAATAATTTCTAGACATATAATGTATTATTTTTCTTGATATAAAGGATTTAAAAATCCTAATACTTCAATTCAAAACTCACGGTTTTTGTGAATAAAATTCTTAAACTTTTCCAAAAATTCCTCTAAATTCATATAGTACCCTATATTACCATAGGATCATTAATATGTATTAACATTAGCTATAGAAAAATTTGGACATACCTAACCCATACTATAGCTTTCGAATTTTCTCAAAAATATACTAAATATTTTTCTAAAATTCTAATTAAAATACACAATGCTTAAATATCATCCTATATCATAATTATAACATAATATCCAATAAATCAATTCCTACATCAATGTACCATTCCTTATAGTTCACGGCTTCTACCCAAAATTTCCCAACATTTTTGTAAAAATCTTATAAAATTACACAAGGCCTAAACATCATCATGTAACACTAATACATCATAATATTTAACATCTATAACATATTCATCAACATACTAACACATTAGCATTCTCGAAAATTTTAAAAACATGAACATAATTTCTAAAAATTCTAATAAATTCACATATCACTAAATCAATGCTCTAGATCAATAATATGCTATAATATTATTTAAATATAAATTGTACATTAACATAGGAATTCCTAGCAATTTTGGGTAATCTTGAATTAAATAGCATACAATTTCTAAAAATTTCCAAATAATCACAATGTGTTCTACTACCAACATATAACATAAATCCACCATCAAATTAAATCTAACAATTTTCGATCATAACCTATAAACTCATAGCATGTTTAACTTTCAAATAAATCATCAATATGAAACATATACATCATGTGTAACATAATTAATAAACAACAATACATGCTAGCATAATTTCTCATAAGAACATGTAATATCCCGTAATTTTAATACTTAATTACGATGATAAATTCCATAATTAGTATTATTAATTCGATAATTAAACTCTTAATTAGTCAACTCTTGACTTTGACCAAGCATAATTGGATAATTTCTGTGTGATATTCACTAATGATTAGTGAATTAAGGAATATAAATTCTGATATTCCTTCGAACATTAATGTTCTAACGTCGGATAAATTCGACAGTTACGTCTTACAGTATTATTAAGTTGTTAAGTTTAATTTCGAAATTCCTATTATTATAGGAATAAATAAAGTTGTTACAATTTTATTTTGAACGTTTTAGAGATAATTAAACTATGAGAATTTAGAGACGTTTCAAATGTCTACGTTTAGAGATAATGCGATAACTTTAGCAAATGATCTTGGAATTATAAAATTCAAATTCCTATGATTATTTTATAATATAAGAGCATTATTTATCATCAAAATAATGCTAGAAAATTTAAGAATGCAATGTACCTATTGTTATGGGTTTCGAAAACCCTAAAATTTCAAATTAGGGTTTTAAGGTCTAAAATTATTTTTAATACTTTTCTATGATTAAATTTATTATCTAAGACATATAATATGTCACATAAATATGTAGTAGCTATTTTATACAAGGAAATAAAATGTTTGGAATTTCTTTAGTAATTATCAAAAATTAGGGTTTCTTAAGTACAAATTAATTTTTATTCTTATTCAATTAATGATATATGATAATTATTATATCATTATGAAATCATTAAGGATAAAATGAAGTGTATTACAACTTGCACAAGTGTAGGTACACTTGTGCCAAAAGTGGCGACAATTTTAGAGGATTTTAGTATGATTTTATGTACAAATATCTTACTACAATTAATGAGGGTTATGATTATAATCTTATCATGTATTAGGTGTAAAGTGGAGATCATTATCAAGTGGAACAAGTAATCCATGGGTAATTAAAGAGGCGAAATCTTTGAAATTTGGGGTTGAAAATGTTTAATTTCATACTATATGATAAGGCCACTCAGATAGTTGAAATATTCGACTTTTCCAAGAAAATTTATAATATGATAATGATATAATATATAATAGGAAAAAAATAAAAATTAAACCTAATTAATTAAGGCATGGCCTAGAATGTCACAAATATTATATAATGTAATAATTTCTTTAATTCTTGATATTTATGATACAATTTATTAATTAAGTAATAATATAACATAATAAGGTATATAATATAGTAATAAAATAAAAATTTAATTCTAGGCTATGTGATATAGCCGACACCTACACATATATATATATTAAAATGTTACAAATTATTTAATTAAATGACAACTATGATACAATGAATCTAATTAAGGGATAAGGTACATGATGAGTTGTACATGATAAGGATTTAGATAAGATATGATAAGGATTTAGATAAGATATGATAAGGATTTAGATAAGATATGATAAGGATAAAGATAAGATTTTGCACAAGTGTACATTAGATATTTTCATGTAATAATTATGGTACCACTTGCACATGCCAATAAATATAAGATAGGAGCTCTTCATTTCTTATTCAAACCACAAGTGATCGAAAATATAGAGAGAAAAGAGAGAGTGTTCTCCAATCCTTCAAACCCAAGCTTAGAACAAATAAACGTTCGCCGATCAATATTAATCCGATTAAGAGGTTAGATTTCTTACGAGCTTCATATATACGTTAGAATTTATGTTATAAGCTTAGTTACTTGTGTAATTTTCGAAAATTGTATAACCTATGCTAATATGTTTAGATATCATGTTTATATGATGTTATTAAGCATGTATTATAATTATATCACAAAATTAAGCATGGTATTAAAATTTCATGTGGACCGAAAACATAGGAGTGCCATATGTTGATGATTTTGATTTTTAATTGTTGATTTGAGCATGAAATAATAATCTAGAGTATTAAATAAGCTTATATGAATTTATATAGAATTTTTGGAAAACTTTAGTACCTAAGTTCATGAATTTCAAAAATTATAGTATATGATAATAGGTTGTGATATAAACCATGTTTAAGTGTTATCATATCATATTGATGATGTAGATTCATAATATATGGTTGTAGGAATTTATTGAAATTTATAAAAATTATTTGGACCTAAGTCAAAAATTTCGAATATGACTTAGGTAAATTAAATTCAATAGTTCATAATAAATAACAATTATGTTATAATAAGGATAATTAAGGATGATTAAGTATTATATGAATTTATTGGAATTTTTGAAAAATGTTTAGTTGGTTAATTAAGATAACCGAAAATCATACCTTATGAGTATTAATGTTATAAATTTATTTTATCAAGTATAATTACATAAAATGTTCTAAAATAATGTTTTAGACATAGTATGATTTTATAGGAATTTTTGGAACAAGAATTGCACATAAAATAATAGAATTTCATAAGAAATTGAAAAAGTCAAAATGTTGACTTTGAGTTGACTAAAGTCAAAATTGTTGACTAAATGTTGACTAAGTCAAAATAGTTGACCAAAAACGTTGACCAAGGTCAAAGGGCACGTAATTCGATAATACGTGATCTATGTGACGTAGTACGTTTAGTAACAATGTAACTTACGTTACGTAAGTACATTAAAACATACATTATATACTAAAAAGGTAGAATATCTCTTATAAATTGAGAAAATTCATAATCGACATTAATTGATTAGGAAACGTCAAAATAAGTCCCGTTAGCAATTTTATTCGACGTAGAGAACGTTATAGACTATGTTCGTCTCTATCGAACGTGACCGACATACTAAAATAATTCTTACGTTAAGGTGATACTGGGACTTGAGCATTCGACGTAGAAAGGAAACCGTAGTGAAAAGACCTTCGTATACGAGGTGGGCTTTATTCGAAAACCCTTTTATTTACGACGCTTTCTTCGAAAAGTATTTATTTACAAGCTTTCAGTTGAAAAATGATTATGAACTGTTATTCAATTACATGCCCAAAGTATTTATGTTTTAACGTATGTATCCTATCATGTTGTTGGGCGAGCCAACTATGAAAGTGAATCAGTTGTTGGGTAGCTCCCAACTTTATCAGAAAATCGATATCGGATCCTAGTCAGATGCAGAATTCCTGGCTAGGGTTAACGTGTACACCTAAATGACTGTGAGCCGTTAGCAACATCTTCGGCCGGTCATAGATCCTAGTCAGATACAGAATCCCTGACTATGTGATTGTGAGCCGATAGCAACATCTTGACGGTCACGGTGTCGGTAGAAGAGGCTACTTCTACGGCGTGAGATCGATTATGAACGATTATGTAAATAATACGGATCATACGAATCGAAAATGTCCGGCCAAAGCGAATCTTTTGAGAAATGATAAAGTGTTTTGGTATTCACGAGTTATTTCAACTAAAACTCGTGTTATACTATGGGCGGTGTAATTCAATGAAATTATTTTGGCATGAGTCCACTAAGTGCAATCTTGTACTTAGCCACCGCATGTTTTTTTTAAATGTGCAGTTGAGTGCGATGGATGAACAAGTGTTGAGCGATGGAGTTTTGTCACCGATAGTTTACCTTGAATGTATATCGTCATATATGCATTCACATGCTTTCACTGCTCGTAACACTTAGTTGTATTTTGAATATTACTTATGTTACCTTGGATCGGTTGAATCCTTTTGTTGATGATCCGTTGGTCTAGTTTGTATGAAATCGTTGTGTGTTTATCTATAACAGTTTGAAGTCTTGAAAGGTTGTTGGTAATTATGTTCTTAATCCTCATTTAATAGTGTGATCCGTTAATCCGTACTTTAGGTTGGCGGGTCGTTACGATTGGTATCGTAGCCAGTTTTCTTTTAAACCAAAACTTTCTTCAAAAGTCAAGTCTAGATCGAGTCACTAGACTTCTAGAGATCACCGACCGTGCTCAACACTCCATCACATCAAGCTCAACCGAAAGAGGTAAATTATTTTCTCGGTTTGAGATTGAAAGTTGAAAGTTGAAACAGTTGAACTTGAAAGTTTCGAAAACGAGATTGAACTCATATTTTGAAAGCAGTGAAAGTTATGAAAGTTTTGGAACGTATTCCGAAAAGAACTTTTCAGTGTTATGAGAAAAGTTGACAATTTTATGTCAAAAGTGATATGATAATGAGTTATCAGTGATATGAGACATTACAGAGA
This sequence comes from Salvia rosmarinus, assembly GCA_036937905.1. Taxonomy (NCBI): domain Eukaryota; kingdom Viridiplantae; phylum Streptophyta; class Magnoliopsida; order Lamiales; family Lamiaceae; genus Salvia; species Salvia rosmarinus. The sequence continues at coordinate 18,008 of JAODLM010000463.1, forward strand.
ATGAGAAACAGTTGACATGATAATGTCAAAAGTGATGCTTGAGTTATTGAAAGCATGAGTACAAAAGTTATGTTATGATTTTTGAAATGTTTATTCAAAGTTTTACAGTTTATTATGAAAGTGGGTATGTTATTCCCAAAAGAACATAGATGCTCAAAGAAGCATGCTCACCTCTTGCTAAAGAACATAGAAGTATGAGATATAGGAGCTTAATTCCTTTTTACAAGAACAATAGTGAGGTATTGATTTACGAACGAACGAAAAGTCAGTTGAAAACAAACTCGAGTTTTCAACGAAAGAATGACGAAAGAAAAAGAAAGGATCAAAGGAGCAAGATACTTAAGTTCGATATGAAACACAGAAAACTAAACAAATTTTGAAAAGAAATTCGTACGAAAAGGAGCATGAGCTCGCAATCGTCTGGAAAGGAGTAATTCACGGTATACGGTCGCGCAGGCAGAAAACTGTACTGCGCAGTGTTTTTGTTTTGACTCGTTATTATTCGTTTGAACTCCGTTTCGCAAACGGTTTTCGCTCACGTACTCTTATCACAACGAACTTCATTTCATATGAAGGACAGAAATCCTGAATCCTTCTCCAGAATTCGTGGGGAACAGTCGAAGTCAGACTGAAAATTTTGCTAAGAACCAAAGAACTTAGAAAGTTGAAAGTAGAGATCCCATAAGTGAAATTATATAGAAAGAACATAGGAACTTTGCTGTAAACATTTATCTGCTTATCAGATATGTTTACTTTATCTGCTTAACAGATATGTTCTTGTCCACCTTATCTGCTTATCAGATATAGATCAACTTACGCTAGTACTGTCTGTATTCAGATGGCAGGAAAAGGAAAGGTTTCAAACGAGGAGCTCGAGTATAGATTCTTTCATTATAGACCAGGCACCGATATAGGGCAATTCCTGGATGAGTTCTTGCGCCTCTGGATGAAAGCTCATTACCATGGAATAACAGCTTTGGATGGTATCCAGCGACTCATTCACCGACTGCCAACAGGCTGGCAAGAATATGCACGAGAAGTGGCAAAAGAATATGTTATCTATAAAGAGAATTCGGAGGTTCTAGCATATCTAACAGGATTTGTCAACCATCTCAAGAATACATATGACATGTATGGAGCAGCACCTGTGAGAACCTTTCCTCAACAATATACATGGCACGACGACACTAAGGGAAAGAGGCACTATGAAGGCCAATATATCAACCCATATCCTACCCCATCGTTATGCGAAGAAGAGAAAAGCGACACGTGATTACGGTCTCATGGAGGAAGCGAGGAACGATTACCCCGACCCTTTAAAAGTTGAATTACTTGATGTACGAGGCAAGGACATACTTGGACACTGGCAAGTTTCCAAGCGAAGAATATGACTCAGATGAAGGACACTCAACAACGTCAAAACCTAAAGAATAAATAGCAAATCATACTATAGATAGTATGGTTAGAGAAAACATAGTAGTGAAAATAGCATGTGTATAGTGTAACTAGAGATGCTCTAGCAGTAACTATAGAAGCATAGCACTTTGTAAACGCTATGAGATCTTTTTGAAGTCTTATGACTTGTACAGAATAATCCTCAATCGAGGCAGTTTTCATATATATATATGATGACCCTAGATGGGCCTTTTTATGATAAAAGAGGTGTACATAGTGAATCAATGGTTATCAAAGAACTATTTTACAATACGATTGTATAAAGATGTTATGTATACTAAATTTCAATAAATGTTATTCAAACGCTAACTACGTTTTATTAACAGAATGCCGCCCAGACGTGCACCTCAGCAAGAAGAGAGGGACAGAGGTAGAGGAAGAGGCAGGGGCAGAGGCAGAATACCCCGGGCTGAAAGTGAAGAGATCCCGGTGCCACCCCCACCTCCACGACCATAAGGTTGAGGAGTTATTCTTAAGACAAAACCTGTCCTCCTTCAACGGTAAGGGAAGCCCTGAGGATGCTGAGCACAAGAGGTCGGGGGTTGTACCACGCAAGAGAGGTTATCTTGCGTTACGTTCCAACTCACCGGACCGACTGATTTCTGGTGGGAGGCAAGAAGGAAGACGCTGACCCCAGAACAAATGGAGTACTTCACAGGATGACTTCAAACGAAATGTATGATAAGTACATTCCCAAAAGCTATCGGAAGAAAAGGAGGTTGAATTTTTCACCACAGGCGGGATAAGATGTCGATCACCGAGTACGACCATTGCTTGCGATATGTCTAGATCGCCCAATTTAGTAGTACCGACATGAAAATGTTAGAAAAATTGAGGCGTGATCGAGACATGAGATAAGGATGTCATTGGCAAGTCATGGCGACTTAACATATCTGGTAGCTCTTGGTAGAGCTTTGGACATAGAGGCGCAATGCTCAAGAGAAACTGCACCGACTCGGTCCACGTAATGTCGGTGACAAGGAAAGCATAAATGGGAATGAAGTTCTAATAACAACAACTTCAACCGAGGAGGCTTTAATAATGGAAACAAGAGACCATGGCGAGAATAACATGGCTTCGCAAGGCAAGGTGGAGAAGACCCATATTTACTCCACCTACCAGGAGATAGTGAGGATTCCGCCATGCCCAAAATGTAACAAGAGCGCGAGAGTGTGTCATGAAACTTCATTTGTTATAAGTGTGGCGTGAGGGCCACTTTGCAAATGAATGCCCAGGATTCGCCAGATAACTATGGGAAGGCCAACCAAGCGGGCCCTACCCAACCGTTGAGGCGATTCGATACCGAAGAAGAAGAAGAAGCGGCGGCAGCAGCAGCGCAGAGACAAAGAAGAACAGCGGCAACGGCAGCCATATCAATAGAAGCAAGCACCTCGGCGCGTGACCAGCTCGAGCCGAGCCTATGCGCTACATAGGCGTCGAGTAATCCAGCGAACCAAGGTAACCTAGCGGGTATGGGATTACTGCAATATACCTATTATACTTGTCACATTGATTTCTTAACCAAGAGATTAGGTGTGACTTAGGACTTAACATAAAAGTTTAAGACTAATGAGGAAGTAAAATTTCAAGGAAGTTGGGACGCCAAAAGTCGGAGATCAATTAAGGAATATTATCATTTCGATTGCAAATGTTGATCTAATAGTATATATATATATATATAAGTTACATAGAATCAAATGAACACAAGAACTAACGGAAATATAATGATCGACAACAATCAATCTTTTCACAAAACAACAATTCGTCACCATTTCTCAAGTCGTAGTATGGCAACAGAAGGGTAGTTGAGTTACATGTGTGAAGACATATAACTCCGCAACAAAGTATAACAATTTACATAAGGTTTCTACTTATCGGCAAAGGCAACTAAATGGATAATGATTTTCCAAGACAACTTTCAACAAATTAGAACTACACAATTTCAACTTCAACAATTTCAAAGAATCATGACTACGGTCTAATCAAAGCAGACCTTAGTATCCGAGAATATAACGAGTTCGATATCAACTTTATCCACGGATCAAAATGACCATTCAAACCGAGAACATTCTCAAGAATAATATAATAAGGAGTTCAACTCTATTATCACCAACATTAACATAAAGTGATTCGATCATAAGGTTAATCACAACATAACAATATTCTGAACAAAACCACGGTGTCCCTTTCCAACTCCATCTCAAAATCTAAGCTCAACGCATGTTTAGAAATACATGCGGCGTGAGTCTATAAGCACTCGGTGGACACATGCCGAAAGCAGTTAAAATTTTGCTCTTAGAGCTATATGATTGACTTGCCATCGTTTTGCATTACGGGGTTTTAGTGAAAAACACATGCATGCTTTTCAAAGTAAATACTTACTTGCTTTCATTTTCACAATTCTAAAACAAATGCATATGCATGATCTTTGTCTCAGACATATTTCTCTTCCTTATCCACGGATTACATCATGTGTTGAGAAGTAGGCCTCCTTCTCAAACACGCTATGACCAAGGTCGCTATCCGACGTCGGTGCATTCTTTCATTTATTCATTTTCTTTCTTTCTCTTTCGTGACGAACAATGCATCATGCTCAAACATTTGGCAAGTCGATGAATTTAGAAGTCATGCAAAGTATACATAATGAAACAATATAAATTAGCACGTGCTATTATTTAGTTCGAAGCCCACTGTTGTCTTTAGTCTGGTCACTTAATAAACCTTTCTTTTCTTCGTCCTCTTCTTCCTTAATCGCCTTCCCTTTTCTCGATGTACCTTTAATAATTTGATAACATTAGTAAACAATAGTTCTTATTTTCTAACTATAAATCTTCTTATTTCATCTTTTCCATTTCTTTATGATTTGTTTAGGCGGTTTTGTCTAACTTCTCATTTATAAGAATTTTCGTCTTTTCGGTCATTGCATCCTTTATATCTTAACTTTATTCTTATTTTCATTCAACATTCTAAATTATTATCAAACATTCAATGAACACTATTATTGTACATTAATAACTTTATTTTACTCTCTTTTCTTTCTTTGGATATTATATTTATTTTCTTAAGTTATTTAAGCATAATATAAGTAATTAATTGCCTACATTAAACTTTTCATATAATTAAGTCATAATTAATGAATCTTCTTCCATACTACTACTTTTTCTTACTATTAGTATACTTTTAAGTATACTAATTATTTCTATTAACTTAACATTATAATATATATATATTCTTTGTCCTTAAACTTTCTTTTCTACATAATATATTTCTAAAATTCAACCTTTCACCTTTTTAATTCTAAACTCTTCATTTAAGCTTTATTATTCTTTATTTACATAATATATTCACAATACATAAGATATATGAAGAATAACATTAAAATTTAACTTTCCTTTTCTATAATTTTGAAATTTCACACATATATATATAAATTGTAATTTCTTTAATTTCTTCTCAACTTCTCATCTTAGTATCATATGTGAGCTCAAATCATCAATATTAATAACATATATTAACTTTAGCACATACATAACCTTTGAACACCTAAACTAAAATTTTAAATTTCAACATATGAACTTGGAAAATTCTATTAAATTCATAGAATACTTATTTCATCATATTAAACTCATATATCAAGTTAAACGAAGAAAATAAAATCAACATCTCATTTTCCTAAATTTCGAAAATTTCAAATATATATATATATTCTAATTTTTTTTTGTTATTCTTTCTTCCAATTTCTTAGTCTAAGCATACTTTAATCACATAATTACAACTTATTCTTAACATAATATCAATAATTTCTTATTTTAGCCTAAAGCATAAAATCTAGGGTTTTCATTCTCAACATAAATCTTACAAATAATCATCAATATTTCATCAATTCCACCAAAATCATCAATTCTCAACTATAACATCAATATCCATTCATGATTTTCACAAAACCTATTAAAATTAGACAACTAACATGCTCAAAAATTTTATGAATATATAACAAAATTCATGCTTAAAGATTGAGAATAAATGAAAATCATACCTTATTATTCTTGGAATTAAACTTAGAATCAAGGATTTGGAAGATTTAGCTTGAAAGAAAAATTTTCTCCCAAGTGTGTGTAGTGTGTGTGTGTCGTGAGGTATAGAGAGCAAAGTGAGGATTTTTGAAAAAAATTTCATTGTGTAGTGATAGCATATTTATAGAGCAAATTTTATTTTCCTTTAATTATATAAATGATTATTCACCATTCTTATTAAATGCTTATACTTGCTTACGAAGAAAATAAATGCAAGTGATTAGTCACTGCTTTCTAGAACATGCATGTATATATATATATATATATATATATATATGTAATATTAATAATGTAGTATATATATTTACTATGTAACATGATAATATAATACTCAAATAGCAAGAATTTAAAATTTCCAAAAATTATAGAATTTATTTGATCATTTAAGATCAAATAATCAACCATAACATTATTTTAAACTCTAAAACAAAATCTTTCATTCATAAGCTTGTAGTTAAATTGTTAATCATATTATATTTTATTAAGAGTCACTATGTATTTTAGATCATAAACATCTCTATTTTCTTTTTGATTAAGGATGCAATGCCCTATTTAACCTTTAATTATTAAATAATTACTAATTAAGAGTTTGGGGTATTACATTCCCTCCCCCTTAAAGAAATTTCGTCCCGAAATTTAGTACCTTAGATAAATAGTTCGGGATATTTTTGTCGCATTTGTTCTTCTAGTTCCCATGTCACTTCATCTGAGCCATGATGTTTCCACTGTACTTTAACTAAAGGAATAGATTTATTCCTTAGTTGTTGTTCTTTACAATCCAGGATACACTCGGTCTTTCCTCGTAACTTAGATTTGGCTCGGAACTATTTCTTCTTGATGAGCGATGTGTTTGGGATCAAACACATATTTTCGTAATGCGACACGTGGAATACGTTGTGTACATTGCTTAAGTTTGGTGGCAAGGCAATCAGTATGCTCTGTGTCGATTCTTTCCAAAACTTCGTATGGTCCTATGAATCTTGGTTTCAATTTCCTTTTATTCCAAATCGATGTACGCCTGGTTGGAGAAACTTTGAGAAAAACTTTGTCTCAACTTCAAAATTGAGTTCTCTGTTGGACATCTCGTATCGACTTTTGGCGATCTTGAGCTTCTTGAATTCTTTTCTTTATTTGTCGAACAATTTCGATCATTTCTTCAATAGCTTCCGGACCCAAGATTTTCTTTCTCCGACCTCATCCCAATATAGAGGCGATCTACATTTCTTACCGTAGAGAGCTTCATATGGCGCCATGTCGATTGTAGCTTGATAACTATTGTTATAGCGAATTCTACTAATGTAAGGCTTGTTCCCATTGTTCGCCTCGATCCAACACTACGGTTCGAGCATATCCTCAAGTATTTGAATAGTTCTTTCGTTTGTCCGTCCGTTTGAGGATGAAAAGCCGTACTAAAATTCAATTGCGTTCCCAATTCTTCTTGGAAACTTGACCAAAATCGCGAGGTAAATTTGGAGTCTCTATCGAGGTGATAGATCAGTACTCCATGTAGCCGTACTATTTGTGAACATATATTTGAGCTAATTTGCTAGCTCCATAGGTAACGAATTGGGATGAAATGAGCACATTTGGTGAGACGATCACAATCACCCATATAGCCGTGTTCCCACGCTTTGATCTTGGTAGACCGTTCTGAAATCCATGGCGATGTGGTCCCATTTCCATTCGAGAATTTCTAAGGTTGCGAGCTTCCCATATGGTCGTTGATGTAATGCCTTGACTTGTTGACACGCTAGACATCGCCCACAAATAATGCTATCTCTTTCTTCATCCGGTCCCACGAATTGTTGTTTAAGATCTTGATACATCTTCGTGCTTCCAGGGTGCGATGTATAAAGCGAATTATGAGCTTCACTCATAATTTCATCCTTTAGTTTCTGGTTATCAGGTATCACTATTCTGTTTCGGAACATAATTGCATTGTCCCGAGCCTCGCAGTAGTCTTGTAGTCCCTCTGTTCTGATCTTGGCTCGTAACTTCTCCAATTGTTCATCTTGTCGTTGAGCATTAACGATCCTCGCCCTTAAATCTGGTACAACCACTAAAGTGGATATGATACTCGCAGTGGTATCGGGTGGAAGTACTATTTCTATCTTTAACTTTTGAAATCTTTAATCAACTCTTGTTCTTGGGTGAGAATCATTCCTAGTCGCCTCGACTTTTTCGACTAAAGCATCGCAACACGTTCGCTTTGCGGGGTGATATTTGATTTCACAATCATAATCTTTGACGAGTTCAAGCCATCTTCTTTGGCGATGTTCAAATCTTTTGTTCAAAAAGTACTTTAAACTCTTATGATCCGTGAAAATTTCACATTTCGAGCCATCGAGATAGGCCTCCAAATCTTCAATGCATGGACTACTGCACTAATTCTAGGTCATCGTTGGATAGTTAAGTTCGTGCGACCTCATTGTCGTGAAGCATAAGCAATGACTTTCCTTCCGCATAAGTACGCATCCTAGTCCGTTCTTTGACGATCATTATAGAGGTAAATTCTTGATCGGGTTAGATCAGTCAACTTGTGTCTTTGTAGTCAATCGCTTCTTAAGTTCTTGAAAACTTTCTTCACATTCCTTGGTCCATCGAAATTTTACTCCTTTCGAGTAATTGGGTCATTGGTCTTGCGATTTTGGAGAAGCCTTGATGAATCGTCGATAGTAGCCTCGCCAATCTGAAACTCAATTTCATTAGGTGTCGAGGTGATCTCCATTCTTGTACCGCTTGCACCTTGGCGGGATCTACTTTGATTCCTTGGTGATCTGATATGGCTAGGAAGTTTACCTCTTTCACCAAAATTCACATTTCTTTGAATTTTGCATACAACTTTTCGACCTTAGGTTTCTAATACAACTCTTGGGTGTCTCTCATGTTCTTGTTCATCTCTTGAGTAGACAAGAATATCATCGATAAATACTAGGACAAATTTATCGAGATACTCGTGGAAAACACGATTCATCAAATCCATGAACACAAAGCAGAGCATTGGTTAGTCCAAAAGGCATTACTACAAACTCATAGTGACCGTATCGTGTTCGAAAAGCCGTCTTAGGAATATCTTACGAGCAATTTTCAATTGATGATACCACGATCTTAAATCAATCTTAGAGAAAATACTAGCTCCCTTTAGTTGATCAAATAGATCATCTATCCGAGGCAACGGATATTTATTTTTCAAGGTGAGCTTATTCAATTCTCTATAATCGATACACATTCTTGGGTACCATCCTTCTTTCTCACGAACAAGACAGGCGCCCTGGGGAGATACACTGGGTCGAATAAACCTAAGTCCAAGAGTTCTTGAAGTTGGATTTTCAACTCTTGCAACTCTTTAGGAGCCATCCGATAAGGGGCCTTTGAAATAGGTGCTGATCCGGGTTCTAGATCAATCGGAAATTCCAGTTGTCTATCTTGAGGCAATCCCGGTAACGTTTGGGAAAAACATCCGGTATTCACAACCATCGCACATCTTCAATTCTTCGCTCCTTCTTATTGTCAAGAGTTAAATGTGCAAGTAAGCGCAATTGTCCTTGTTCCTCATTAATTTCTCAAAGACTTATTGCCGAGATTATGGGAATTCTTCTTCTTTCATCTCAACACCGTAGAAACGGTGGGTTCTTTTCCTGGAGGATGGAGCGAAATTTCTCGTTGTTCACATCGAATTACGGCATGATTTTCCGTTAACCAATCCATTCCTAAGATAATATCTACATCCCACATTGATATTACTTGTAAAGATCTTGCTTTCAATTTGAGAGTTCCCAACTCAAATTCTAAGTTCGAACATATGTGGAAATTATCGAGATTTACCTAAAGGAGTCATTACTTTCGGATCCCGTTACTTGGCTCTATGTTCACTTAAACACATCTATACATGTCGTGAAATAAAAGAATGCTAAGCTCCGTATCAAAGAGAATTACAATAGAATGCCGCTTAACGCTCCCATACCGCCAAGTTTTCAACATTTTGTTCTTGTTGCCTTGGATTTAAGCGAATGCCCTCCGATATTGAGGTTGAGTTTGTTGAGGTGTGGTGGCAAAATCATCGGTATCGAGGTCTCGCTATTGATTGAGATGGATGTTGAAAGCTACCACTTATGGCCTTCATTTGTGGCATTTGTTTAGAGGATGACTTTCTTCCACTTTCCGGTAATCTTTGTCGGGTTGGGCGTTATGGCATAATGACCCATTTGACCACACCGTAATGTATTGGTACCCCATTTACTGTGTTCTGTATGAGCTTTGTTACATTTTGGGCACAACGGTATCACAGGAAGGTTTGGAATTGGCGGCAATTGAGTTTGGAAGGGTGGTCGGAAGAACTTGAATTAGAATGGTTTGGTCGTTGCAAGGTTTCTTATTTGGAAAGTCTCTTGTTTCCCATCTTCGTTTTCCTTTAAAACGCTGATTGTGGGCATCAACTTTTGTGGGGTTTGACTTTGGGATGGACTTGGGTTTGGTTCAGAGCCATCTTTTCACTGCATCTCTAATTCCATGTCTAAAGCTCTATTCAAGGTTTGACATATGAAAGGCAGTTGACTTGCCAAATGATCCTTATTTCTTGACGTAACCTCGAGCGGAACAACTCACCATCTTCTCGCCGGCTTATATCTGCACGGAGCATAACGTGATAGAGTGCAATTTCTATCATATTCGCCACGCTTTTCTTTCCTTGTTTTAGGTTCATGAATTCGATTTCTTTTGTTTCTTATAACTCCGAGGAATGTATTTTGAACAATTCCTCCTCGAATTGTTCCTGTAAAGTTTTCCAATCTTTACGAGTAAGAGTCTTTGGCGTGATTCCCACCAAAATCAGTGGTCCTTTTAATTGAAAGGATATGCACGTAAGACATTCCTTATCCGAGCATTCTAAGAATTTGAAGATTCTCTCCATCGCTTGAACCCATTCCTCCGCCTCGGCGGGGTTTCGATTCCATAGAATGATGGTGGATTTTGTCAAGGAATAATTCGGAAATTTTTCTAGTGTTTGGAGGAGGGTGAGTTCGTGGGTAGGTTGGGTATGTTTTCACTAACTTGTTCTTCCGTCACGTGGTTTCGATTTGGCGTCTTGGTGGCATCTCGCATTTTAAATTTATGAGAACAATATGTATGCAGTTGGTATGCAAGATATTTATAAGAAAGCGAGTAAATGTCGGTTTTTAGCAAATAGATTTGCACGAAACAAATTTGCATAATTGTATAAACAAGAGGTTCAAAGTTACAAGAAAACAACAAGCAACATAACATAAATATTTACATGTCATGGAAAATTGCCTCAAGAGGACTTTACATTAGGAAAATTTTGCTCTTGAGTAGTAGCATCGGAAATTCTTCTATCCGCCTAGATTAACTTAATACATGCATACTATTTACATAAATCCTACTTCATTACCTATTCACAAATGTACAAAACTACTTGTTAATTTCCTTCAAATTTTTAATCCATCCTTGATGCCATATCGTTTCCATCGTCGAGGCCCAATGTTTCATTCTCATCATCCATTCTTTCAATTTCGCATTTAAGGCCCGCATGTTTTCTCGGATTCTCTCCTCCGACACCTCTTCAATGCATTCATCCTACGATGGAGGGTCACAAAACGCTTAACTTTGGATTTAGGATGAGAAATAAAACTTATTTCAGTTTCGAGAGAAAAGGATCCTCGACAAATGGCGATCATTAAGTCAAGAGGTTGTACTTGAGTGGTACCAACCGGTTGTACAAATTCAGTTCATATTTAAAAGATCCGCGAGCCACTGGGTCTAGATGTTCCAGACTTCAACCTCAAACCGATTTTCTTCAAGAAGGGATGTGTTTGGGATTCATATGGTATGGTTTGCGGTGGAGAAACATCTGCATGCTATGAGGTGATTATACCATGTTAAGTTATCGGTGAAGTCATCAATGTCCATATCATAATCAAAATCAACATGATCAAGTTCTTCAAGAGGAAGGTCTTCTGCAACAGGTTCTTCAAGGGGAAACTCTTCTTCAAGAAGGTCCAGATAATTACCATGAACAATAGGGCTCAATTCCGAGGAGTACTATCATCAATGATGTAACGTGGTCGGAAGAGTGGTAGGATTGGTTGGTACAACTTGATCTTCATAGAAAGGAATATCAGAGGTTTCCATTAAAGATTCTGAATTTGTCGAATCTATTACAGCAGATGTACTAGATTCGCCCACTTCCAATTGAGGTTCATTTCTTTCAATGGGAATATTTGGTGTTAGGATGTTATAGATGGCAAAACAAAACCTTCCACGGAGGATAATTGCGAGGTGGACTCTGGGTAGCATTATATTGTCTTCGAATGATTTCTACAAATTCGGAAGGTCAAGAAAGTTACGATATTCAAGAACAAAATCTATGGCAACTACAAATGCCCATTCTCGCCATCCCGTGGTAGAACCCGTACTAATTGCATGATGCCATCCAGTGCATCCGCAATTCCCCTAACTTGCATCCACAATTCCACAAATCTATCTAGGAATTCTACAAAGTTCGATTTTCCTCCATACGATATTCATAGAACGGATCCGTCCTTCCAATAGTAAGAGGTCTTGTCTTTGTACTCTTTCTGGTGTCCTTATAGCCTTGCCATCCTAACATAGAATGTAATTACTAACTAAAATGTGTTGATCTTAATATACTTAAATACTTGAAACTAAAATTTACTTATCATAGTTCAACACGCATTTCACATAATCGATCATATACATGCTTTATCAATTATATAAAGAACTTGATCATATGAATGTAAAATGCAAGACTTTATCCAAAAGCACGGCTTCATCAAATAACTTTCTTTTCTAAATGCTCATTATAAAATTTTCATCTTACTTACCGGTTGAGTGGCGGAGATGGATTGGAACATCGTGTTTTACTGACTCTACTTACATTAGGAATTGAAATGTAATCACATAGTAACTAACCCCATAGAACCATGCTCGATATTAATCATCACACCCAATTTCTTAACCAAGAGATTAGTCGTGACTTAGGGACTTAACATAAAAGTTTAAGACTAATGAGGAAGTAAGAATTTCAAGGAAGTTGGGACGCCAAAAGTCGGAGATCAATTAAGGAATATTATCATTCGATCGCAAATGTTGATCTAATAGTATATATATATATATATAAGTTACATAGAATCAAATGAACACAAGAACTAACGGAAATATAATGATCGACAACAATCAATCTTTTCACAAAACAACAATTACGCCACCATTTCTCAAGTCGAGTATGGCAATGAAGTGGTAGTCGAGTTACATGTGAAGACATATAACTCCGCAACAAAGTATAACAATTTACATAAGGTTTCTACTTATCAGCAAGGCAACTAAATGGATAATGATTTTTCCAAGACAACTTTCAACAAATTAGAACTACACAATTTCAACTTCAACAATTTCAAAGAATCATGACTACAATCCAATCAAACAGACCTTAGTATCCGAGAATATAACGAGTTCGATATCAACTTTATCCACAGATCAAAATGACCATTCAAACCAAGAACATTCTCAGCAATAATATAATAAGGAGTTCAACTCTATTATCACCAACATTAACATAAAGTGATTCGATCATAAGGTTAATCACAACATAACAATATTTACGAACAAAAACCACAGTGTCCCTTTCCAACTCCATCTCCGAAATCCAAGCTCAACCTGCATGTTTAGAAATACATGCAGGGCGTGAGTACATAAGCACTCAGTGGACACATGCCGAAAACAGTTAAAATTTTGCTCTTAGAGCTATATGATTGACTTGCCATCGTTTTGCATTACACAGGGGTTTTAGTGAAAAACCTGTGCATGCTTTTCAAAGTAAATACTTACTTGCTTTCATTTTCACAATTCTAAAACAAATGCATATGCATGATCTTTGTCTGCAGACATATTTCTCTTCCCTTATCCACGGATTACGTCTATGTGTTGAGAAGTAGGCCTCTTCTCAAACACGCTTATGACCCAAGGTCGCTATCCGACGCCGGTGCATTCTTTCATTTATTCATTTTCTTTCTTTCTTTCCGTGATGTACAATGCATCATGCTCAAACATTTGGCAAGTCAATGAATTTAGAAGTCATGCAAGATACATAATGAAACAATATAAATTAGCACGTGCTATTATTTAGTTCGAAAGCCCACCGTTGTCTTTTAGTCGGTCACTTAATAAACCTTTCTTTTCTTCGCCCTTCTTCCTTAACCGCCTTCCCTTTCTCGATGTACCTTTAATAATTTGATAACATTAGTAAACAATAGTTCTTATTTTCTAACTATAAATCTTCTTATTTCATCTTTTCCATTTCTTTATGATTTGTTTAGACGCTTTTGTCTAACTTCTCATTTATAAGAATTTTCGTCTTTTCGGTCATCGCATCCTTTATATCTTAACTTTATTCTTATTTTCATTCAACATTCTAAATTATTATCAAACATTCAATGAACACTATTATTGTACATTAATAACTTTATTTTACTCTTTTCTTTCTTTCGATATTATATTTATTTTCTTAAGTTATTTAAGCATAATATAAGTAATTAATTGCCTACATTAAACTTTTCATATAATTAAGTCATAATTAATGAATCTTCTTCCATACTACTACTTTTCTTACTATTAGTATACTTTTAAGTATACTAATTATTTCTATTAACTTAACATTATAATATATATATATTCTTTGTCCTTAAACTTTCTTTTCTACATAATATATTTCTAAAATTCAACCTTTCACCTTTTAATTCTAAACTCTTCATTTAAGCTTTATTATTCTTTATTTACATAATATATTCACAATACATAAGATATATGAAGAATAACATTAAAAATTTAACTTTCCCTTTTTCTATAATTTTCGAAATTTCACACATATATATATAAATTGTAATTTCTTTAATTTCTTCTCAACTTCTCATCTTAGTATCATATGTGAGCTCAAATCATCAATATTAATAACATATATTAACTTTAGCACATACATAACCTTTGAACACCTAAACTAAAATTTTTAAATTTCAACATATGAACTTGGAAAATTCTATTAAATTCATAGAATACTTATTTCATCATATTAAACTCATATATCAAGTTAAACGAAGAAAATAAAATCAACATCTCATTTTCCTAAATTTCCGAAAATTTCGAAATTATATATATATATTCTAATTTTTATTTTTGTTATTATTTCTTCCAATTTCTTAGTCTAAGCATACTTTAATCACATAATTACAACTTATTCTTAACATAATATCAATAATTTCTTATTTTAGCCTAAAGCATAAAATCTAGGGTTTTTCATTCTCAACATAAATCTTACAAATAATCATCAATATTTCATCAATTCCACCCAAAATCATCAATTCTCAACTATAACATCAATATCCATTCATGATTTTCACAAAACCTATTAAAATTAGACAACTAACATGCTCAAAATTTTATGAATATATAACAAAATTCATGCTTAAAGATTGAGAATAAATGAAAATCATACCTTATTATTCTTGGAATTAAACTTAGAATCAAGGATTTGAAGATTTAGCTTGAAAGAAAAATTTTCTCCCAAGTGTGTGTAGTGTGTGTGTGTGTGAGGTATAGAGAGCAAAGTGAGGATTTTGAAAAAAATTTCATTGTGTAGTGATAGCATATTTATAGAGCAAATTTTATTTTCCTTTAATTATATAAATGATTATTCACCATTCTTATTAAATGCTTATACTTGCTTACCAAGAAAATAAATGCAAGTGATTAGTCACTTGCTTTCTAGAACATGCATGTATATATATATATATATATATATATATGTAATATTAATAATGTAGTATATATATTTACTATGTAACATGATAATATAATACTCAAATAGCAAGAATTTAAAATTTCCAAAAATTATAGAATTTATTTGATCATTTAAGATCAAATAATCAACCATAACATTATTTTAAACTCTAAAACAAAATCTTTCATTCATAAGCTTGTAGTTAAATTGTTAATCATATTATATTTTATTAAGAGTCACTATGTATTTTAGATCATAAACATCTCTATTTTCTTTTTGATTAAGGATGCAATGCCCTATTTAACCTTTAATTATTAAATAATTACTAATTAAGAGTTTGGGGTATTACAATACATTTGATCTGGTGCTCAGATTCTTTCATTTCAAAGCATGCGTTGATATGTTAGAACTTAAACCCGAGGAAACAAATCAGAAATGAGAATCTCATCACTGTAGGAGGTATTATGACCGTTACAGGGTGCTGCTCGAACTTAGAGTCGAACTTAGGCTCACAGGTTCTAGCAAATAACTTGAACGTAATACCTATGGGGATGTAGATATAATTCTAGGAATGGATTGGTTGGGCAAAACCATTCCACGATCCTATGCAAAGAGAGAAGAATTTCGATCCAACCACCGGAAAGGAAGCTACGAACTTTTATGGAATCGGTATGGGAAAGAAGATTCCAATAATATCCGCACTACAAGCACGAGAATGATGAACAAAAGGAATGTCAAGCATTCTCGCTCATCTAAATGGAGAAGAAAAGCGGAAACAAGGGTAAAAGACGAGAAATTGTTCGGGAATTTCGCACGCTTTCGACACATTACAGGACTACCCCGACGGTGACTAGAGTTCATAATTGATCCGAGCCGGATCAGCCCAATATCAAAGCGCTTACGAGAATGGCACCCAAGGAACTTCAAGAATTAAAATCCAAATTCAAGAGTTATTAGACTTGGGTTTTATTAGACCAAGCGTTTCACCATGGGGAGCGCCTGTCCTGTTTGTCAAGAAGAAGGATGGTTCGTTAAGGATGTGCATTGATTATCGGGAATTAAACAAACTGACGCTTAAGAACAAATATCCGCTACCAAGGATTGACGATTTGTTCGATCAGTTAAGAGGTGCAAGCGTATTCTCGAAAATCGATCTTAAGTCAGGCTACCATCAACTAAAGGTACGACCAGAAGATATATCTAAGACGGCATTCCGAACAAGGTATGGTCACTATGAGTTTGTAGTAGTGCCGTTCGGACTAACCAATGCACCTGCCGTGTTCATGGATCTTATGAACAGAGTATTCCACCCATACTTGGATAAGTTTGTCTTAGTCTTCATAGATGATATTCTCATCTATTCAAAAACGAGGAGGAACATACTAACACTTGAGAACAAGATGTTCTGCACCTACGAGCCGAACAACTTTATGCTAAATTCAGCAAGTGTGTATTTTGGCTTATGAAGTAATATTCCTGGACACATTGTGTCGTGGAAGGAATAAAAGTTGATCCGCAAAGGTCGAGGTCGCATAAGGATGGAAAACACCGACCACTCGTAATGAAACCGAGTTTCTAGATTAGTAGTTACTATAGGAGATTCATGAAGGATTCTCCAAGATAGCAAGGCCAATGACACAGCTACTCCGAAAGGGGATTAAATTCACATGGACTGATGAGTGTGAGGCAAGTTTCCAAACGTTAAAAGAGAAACTGACTAGTGCACCGGTGTTAGCTGTCCCAGATTCGAACAAAGAATATGTTATTTATACTGATGCTTCCAAGAATGGACTTGGTTGCGTATTGATGCAAGAAGGAAAGGTAATAGCTTACGCATCACGGCAACTTAGACCACATGAGTTGAACTACCCGACTCATGACTTGGAACTGGCAGCTGTGGTTCACGCCTTAAAGATTTGGAGACATCATCTCTACGGGGTGAGATGTGAAATCTTTACTGACCACAAAAGTTTAAAATACTTTTTCGAGCAAAAAGATCTGAACATGAGACAAAGGAGATGGCTCGAACTAGTAAAAGACTACGATTGTGGCATAAACTATCATCCCGGGAAAGCTAATGTAGTAGCTGATGCCTTAAGTCGCAAAGGTCAATCAAAACTCGGATGTCTCTTGACAAAGGAAGGAAAACTCATTGAAGAGTTTAAGAAAATGTCAATTGAGATAGTTGAACCACCAAAGACAATCATGGGTAATGTTGCTACACTTACTATGATGTCCGATTTAAGGAATAAAATCATAGAAGAACAAAGGAAGGATGAGGAACTAGAAAAGATAAGGGTTAAAGTGAGAATGGGAGAACAAAAAGGTTTCAAAGAAGCATCTGATAACGCTATATTGTTTGAGGAAAGGTTATGCATTCCAAACAATGATGAGCTTAGAAATGAAATCATGAGTGAAGCTCATGATACTCCTTATACTGCCCATCCAGGCAGTACCAAAATGTACCAAGACTTACGAGGGAAGTTCTGGTGGGAATGAATGAAAAGAGATATAACCTCTTTCGTCGAACGTTGTCTAACTTGTCAACAAGTAAAGGCATTACATCAAAGGCCATATGGAAAGCTGCAACATTTGGAAATACCTGAATGGAAATGGGACGACATAGCTATGGATTTTGTAACGGGTCTACCAAAGTCACAAAAGGGTAACACTGCTATATGGGTAGTAGTGGATCGCCTTACAAAATGTGCTCACTTCCTACCAATTCGAATCACCTATGGATCCGATAAGTTAGCCCACTATATGTGAAGGAAATTGTACGTCTGCATGGAATACCCAAATCTATCACTGATAGAGATTCAAGTTTACTTTAGATTTTGGGTAAGCTTACAAAAGGAATGGGAACGGTGAATTTTAGCACTTTTCATCCACTGCATCGATGGCGGTCGAAGCGAACAATCCAAACACTAGAGGATATGTTACGAACAAGAGTGTTGGATGAGGCTAAACTTGGGAATATGTTTTACCACTTATCGAGTTTGCTTATAAAATAGTTATCGGCGACAATCAATATGGCCCCATATGAAGCATTGATGGAAGAAAATGTCGATCACCACTTTACCGGGATGAAGTTGGTGAAAGGAAAATTTTAGGCTCGATACGATGGAAGAAATGATTGAAATTGTTCGCCAGATAAGACAAAGAATAAAGGAAGCTCAGGATAGACAGAAATCATACGCCGACACCCGTAGATCCGAGCTAAAATTTGAATGTGGAGACAAAGTTTTCATTAAAGCCTCTCCGTCAAAAGGCATTGTAAGATTTGGGGTAAAGGGAAAGTTGAGACCACGATTTATAGGACCTTATGAGATCCTTGAGAAAATAGGCCATGTAGCTATGTATCTAGCATTACCACCGAGTTTGGGTAATGTCCATAATGTGTTTCACGTGTCGCATTGAGAAATCGTGTATGATCCGAAACACGTAATACATCATGATGACGTGGTCTTAAATCGACATGAGCTACGAAGAGGAACTCGTGGCTATTTTAGACCATAAGGTTCAACAGCTAAGAAATAAATCCATTCCCTTAGTAAAAGTCCTATGGAAGACCACGGACGAAGAAGCCACGTGGGAACTCAAGGACGCCATGAAGGAACGATACCCCGAACTCTTTTGAGGTATGCAAATTTTGGGATGAAATTTATTTTAAGGGGGGTAGAATGTAATATCCGTAATTTTAATCTTCAATTACGATGATAAATTCGTAATCGATTATTAATTCGATAATTAAAATCTTAATTAGTCAACTCTTGAATTTGACCAAGCATAATTGGATAATTTCGTGTGATATTCACTAATGATTAGTAAATTAAGGAATATAAATTCGATATTCCTTGAACATTAATGTTCTAACGTCGGATAAATTAAGCGATACGCCTTACAAGATTATTAAGTCGTTAAGTTTAATTTCAAATTACTATTATTATAGGAATAAATAAAGTTGTTACAACTTTATTTTTAACGCTTTAGAGATAATTAAACTATGAGAATTTAGAGACGTTTCAAACGCTCACGTTTAGAGATAATGCGATAACTTTAGCAAATGATCTTGGAATTATAAAATTCAAATTCCTATGATTATTTTATAATATAAGAGCATTATTTATCATCAAAATAATGCTAGAAAATTTAAGAATGCAATGTACCTATTGTTATGGGTTTCGAAAACCCTAAAATTTCAAATTAGGGTTTTAAGGTCTAAAATTATTTTTAATACTTTTCTATGATTAAATTTATTATCTAAGACATATAATATGTCACATAACTATGTAGTAGCTATTTTATACAAGGAAATAAATTTTTGGAATTTCCTTAGTAATTATCGAAAATTGTGGTTTCTTAAGTACAAATTAATTTTTATTCTTATTCAATTAATGATATATGATAATTATTATATCATTATGACATCATTAAGGATAAAATGAAGTGTATTAAAACTTGCACAAGTGTAGGTACACTTGTGCCAAAAGTGACAATTTTGGAGGATTTTAGTATGATTTTATGTACAAATATCTTACTACAATTAATGAGGTTATGATTATAATCTTATCATGTATTAGGTGTAAAGTGGAGATCATTATCAAGTGGAACAAGTAATACATGGGTAATTAAGAGGGGCGAAATCTTTGAAATTTGGGGTTGAAAATGTTTAATTTCATACTATATGATAAGGCCACTCAGATAGTTGAAATATTCGACTTTTCCAAGTAAATTTATAATATGATAATGATATAATATATAATAGGAAAAAATAAAATTAAACCTAATTAATTAAGGCATGGCCGAGAATGTCACAAATATTATATAATGTAATAATTTCTTTAATTCTTGATATTTATGATACAATTTATTAATTAAGTAATAATATAACATAATAAGGTATATAATATAGTAATAAAATAAAAATTTAATTCTAGGCTATGTGATATAGCCGACACCTACACATATATATATATTAAAATGTTACAAATTATTTAATTAAATGACAACTATGATACAATGAATCTAATTAAGGGATAAGGTACATGATGAGTTGTACATGATAAGGATTTAGATAAGATATGATAAGGATTTAGATAAGATATGATAAGGATAAAGATAAGATTTTGCACAAGTGTACATTAGATATTTTCATGTAATAATTATGGTACCACTCACATGCCTATAAATATAAGACAGAGCTCTTCATTTCTTATTCAAACCACAAGTGATCGAAAATATAGAGAAAAGTGAGAGTGTTCTCCAATCCTTCAAACCCAAGCTTAGAACAAATAAACGTCACGATCAATATTAATCCGATTAAGAGGTTAGATTTCTTACGAGCTTCATATATCGTTAGAATTTATGTTATAAGCTTAGTTACTAGTGTAATTTTCGAAAATTATATAACCTATGCTAATATGTTTAGATATCATGTTTATATGATGTTATTAAGCATGTATTATAATTATATCACAAAATTAAGCATGGTATTAAAAATTTCATGGAATGAAAACATAGGAGTGCCATATGTTGATGATTTTGATTTTTAATTGTTGGTATGAGCATGAAATAATAATCTAGAGTATTAAATAAGCTTATATGAATTTATATAGAATTTTGGAAAACTTTAGTACCTAAGTTCATGAATTTCAAAATTATAGTATATGATAATAGGTTGTGATATAAACCATGTTTAAGTGTTATCATATCATATTGATGATGTAGATTCATAATATATGGTTGTAGGAATTTATTGAAATTTATAAAATTATTTGGACCTAAGTCGAAAATTTGAATATGACTTAGGTAAATTAAATTCAATAGTTCATAATAAATAACAATTATGTTATAATAAGGATAATTAAGGATGATTAAGTATTATATGAATTTATTGGAATTTTTGAAAATATTTAGTTGGTTAATTAAGATAACAGAAAATCATACCTTATGAGTATTAATGTTATAAATTTATTTTATCAAGTATAATTACATAAAATGTTCTAAAATAATGTTTTAGACATAGTATGATTTTATAGGAATTTTGGAACAAGAATTGCACATAAAATAATAAATTTCATAAGAATTGAAAAAGTCGAAATGTTGACTTTGAGTTGACTAAAGTCAAAATTGTTGACTAAATGTTGACTAAGTCAAAATAGTTGACCAAAAACGTTGACCAAGGTCAAAGGCACGTAATTCGATAACACGTGATCTATGTGGCGTGTACGTTTAATAACAATGTAACTTACGTTACGTAAGTACATTAAAACGCACATTATATACTAAAAGGTAGAATATCTCTTATAAATTGAGAAAATTCATAATCGACATTAATTGATTAGGAAACGCGTCGAAATAAGTCCCGTTAGCATTTTATTCGACGCGTAGAACGTTATAGACTATGTTCGCCTCTATCGAACGTGACCGACATACTAAAATAATTTTACGTTAAGGTGATACGGGGACTTGAGCATTCGACGAGAAAGGAAATCGTAGTGAAAAGACCTTCAGATATCGAGGTGGGCTTTATTCGAAAACCCTTTATTTACGACGCTTTCTTGAAAAGTATTTATTTACAAGCTTTCGGTTGAAAATGATTATGAATCGTTATTCAATTACATGCCCAAAGTATTTATGTTTTAACGTATGTATCCTATCATGTTGTTGGGCGAGCCAACTATGAAAGTGAATCGATTGTTGGATAGCTCCAACCTTTATCGTAAAATCGATATCGGATCCTAGTCGATGCGAATTCACGGCCAGGGTTAACGTACACCTAAATGACCGTGAGCCGTTAGCAACATCTTCGGCGGTCATAGATCCTGATCGATACGTAATCCCCGACTATGTGATTGTGAGCCGATAGCAACATCTTCGACGGTCGCGCGTCGGTAGAAGGAGGCCTACTTCTACGGCGTGAGATCGATTATGAACAGATTATGTAAATGATACGGATCATACTGAATCGAAAATGTCGGCAAAGCGAATCTTTTGAGAAATGATAAAGTGTTTTGGTATTCACGAGTTATTTCAACTAAAACTCGTGTTATTTTTTTGGTAATTTAATATGAAATTTTTAAAGGTGCGTCACGGTGGACTCGAACCCGAGACCTTTGGCCTCGTGCATTAACCACTCTACCACTAGCCAACACACACACACAAAAACTCTCGTGTTATACTACGGGCGGTGTAATTCAATGAAATTATTTTGGCATGAGTCCACTAAGTGCAATCTTGTACTTAGCCCTGCATGTTTTTTTAAATGTGCAGTTGAGTCACTGATGGATGGACAAGTGTTGAGCAGTCGGAGTTTTTGTCGCTGATAGTTTACCTTGAATGTATATCGTCATATATGCATTCACATGCTTTCCGCTGTTCAGAACACTTAGTTGTATTTTGAATATTACTTATGTTACCTTCAGATCAGTTGAATCCTTTTGTTGATGATCTGTTGGTCTAGTTTGTATGAAATCGTTGTGTGTTTATCTATAACAGTTTGAAGTCTTGAAAGGTTGTTGGTAATTATGTTCTTAATCCCTGTTTAATAGTAACAGTCCCGTTAATCCGTACTTTAGATTGGCGGGCTGTTACAGAACATATGCTTATAAATTAAAATCGAACTGTTGGAAAATTAAAATTCTAACGTATAATCGAAGCTTGTTCGATTTCTAACCTCTTTACCGGTGTCGATTAAGTGCACAAGGATTTAATAGCAAGGATTGGTGTAGAACAATTGAAGAACACACTCAAGCTTTTCTTAAGGGAAAGCTCACGGTGGTTTTGAAATTTTGGGAAGTGAAATGAAATGTGTTATTTAGTTTGATGTCCTAATACTTATGTAAAATAAATTAATTCCTTGTATCAAAATCTCTCTCTCTCGGTCATCTCACTCACACACAAGCAAGACAATTTAATTGATGACACACCAAGGTAATATGTCACCTTCTTACACAAAGTAAATGCTCTTACACTAAGTAAATGAATGCAATCAATAAAAATCCTTCTTTGAATCAACAAGAGCCATCGGCTCTCTCACACAAACACACAACATTTTCAAGATTTTTAGTTGATGACTCATTCATATATTATGTCATCTTCTTACACAAAGTAAATACCATGTACTTAATACATTGAATGAAACAATTGAAAATCCTACCCTTTTCTACATAGCCGTCGGTCATTACACACAAGAAGGAATGAGTTTTAATTGTTTGTCTTATCCTAGATATTAGATCCAAGCATTAACTTCATGCAGCAAATTTAAAGTCAAAGAAGAGTTTTAAAAATTCTTCTCACCTCAATGAATCAACTTACACGGCTATTCCATTGCCAACACACACCACTTGATCCTCTTCATTTATTATCTTGGTTTGTGTGAAATTTGATCCCATTTGATTCATCAATAACACAACATAGCAAAGGTAGCAAAAATTTCGTTCATTATGCTCTAACATGAAATTGTTCACGACACTTTGAGTATTAAGTGCTAAGTATTTGATTTTCTTGCTATTTACAGATATATAACATAATATATGTCTTAGATGATAAATTATGTCATAGGAAAAATAATTAGAAAGGTTCATGTGTGAAAACCCTAAATTTCGATTTTAGGGTTTTCGAAAATTACAACTTCATTCAATAATTATTCCTTAATTCTCTAGCATTGTTTTAATGCTAAATAATACTCTAATTACATAAAATAATCATAGGAATTTAAATATTATAATTCCTTGATCATTAAACTCAATTTTCTAATCGTCTCTAAACGTTGACGTTCAAAACGTCTCAAAACGTTCATAATCGACCCATCTCAAAATGGTCGTAATAAAGTCGTAATCACTTTATTAAATTATTCCATTAATAAGGGAATTTAATTCTAAGCTTCTTCACTTAGAAAATTTTACGAAATTTTAACTATCGATATTCAATCGACGTTAAAATATTATTGTCGAAATACTTTATATAATTATATTCCTTAATTCACAATCATTAGTGAATATGATATAAGAATTCATTACCTCATAAATAATCGAAATTATTATTCGATAATTTATTAATTCAATTATCACGACAAAACCCTAATTTACGAAATTTAATTAACGTAATTAGGCCTTTAATTCTTCGGGATATTACAGTGAAATTTGAAGAGAATATAATTTTCTCTATTTTTAAGTCTTTTGCTATTTATATTATTTGGGTACAAGAATATACATCTTAGATGGGTTTGACATTTATCGTCATACCTATGTGGAGTTTTGAAGCTCATATTTTTTTTGTGAGCCTTCACAATTATACTTATTTTTTATTGAGAAATTTAATTTAATTTGATTATTACTATTTTTCAAATTTTCATGATATTTTATCAATTCAAGACAAAAATTGAATGATATATTTTGTACAATTTTTAAACAATTTTGAATCATACATCGATTATATTAGAACGAGATAAGAACATATAGTAAAATAAATTTTAAATTCGATTTATGACAACTATATGTATATAAATTTTAAACAGATCAAGACATTAAACGACACGTCAATGTGAAATTTGAAGAGAATATAATTTTCTCTATTTTTAAGTCTTTTGCTATTTATATTATTTGGATACAAGAATATACATCCTAAACTGGTACAAACATTTATCGTCATACATATGTGGAGTTTTGAAGCTCACATTTTTTTTGTGAGACTTCACAATTAATAAAAAGTAGTAAATTCAAATTTTTATCGAGAGGATAACCAATTATTAGAATAAATATATATTTTATTAATTAGATCTTTTATAAATTTGAATGAATTCGGGTAATTAGTGGATACTCTATATGAGAATGAGATGAGAACATATAGTAAAATCAATTTTTATTTTGATTTGTGACAGCTACATGTATATAAATTCTAAACATGTTAAGATATTAAACGATAAGTTTGTGTGAAATTTGGCGAGAATATAATTTTTTCTTTTTTAAAGTTTTTTTGCTATATATATTATTTGTGTACAAGAATATACATTTGAGACGAGTACATACATTTATAGACATGTCTATGTGGAATTTTGAAGTTCACATTATTTTTCTTGTGAGACTTTACAATTAATAAAAAAATTGAAATAAAAATTCAAATTTTTATCAAGAGGATAATCAATTATTGAAATAAATATATATTTTATTAATTAGATATTTTATAAATTTAAACAAATTCAGGTAATTAATGAATACTACTATATTAGAATGAGATGATAACATATAGTAAAATAAATTTTTAATCCGATTTATGACAGCTATATATATATATAAATTCTAAATAGATCAAGACATTAAAGGACACATCTATGTTAAATTTGCTCAGTTTTAATTTTTAGCTATCCATACTATTTATTATTAATAATTACTCTGTAATATTCAAGTCTTATTAAAACAAATAACTAAATATTGTAATAATTAAATTTATAAAATTAATAAGTTTCAGGTGGTAATTAATCAAATTTGGAACATGTGCATGTATGTATATGCTAGACATTATTAATATTTATTCTATGTTCAAGTCATTAGTAAAATATAATAATCAATTACTATAACAACTTATATATATAAAATTAAACATATTTGGGTAGTTAACAGATAGTAACTATACTGATTTGAGACATGATCGATTAGTAAAAATATTTTTTAATCTAGTTTGGGATATGTACGAGCGTATAAATTCTTTGTAATGATTACTTTGTAACGTCTTTGTAATGTTCGATTTTTAAACCTATTTTTTATCTTTCGTTATTTATGTTATTTATTATTTACTTTGTAATGTTCGATTTTTATCGAGACGAATAACCAATCACTGTAACAAATTATATTTATAAATTTAAACAACTTCAGATAATTAATCGAATTTAAGACATATATGAGTATATACATTCTAAACAGAAATTATTAACATGCCTACTAATATTTAATTTTTTACCCATAAATTACAATATAAAGTGATTTTTCATTAGAATTCGACGGAGTGTAACTTATACATATCAAATCCAGACGCAATGTCATGATATAAAGATTATTTTATTTAATATATCAAATTCATATATATCGCTCTGATATAAAGATTATTTTATTTAATATGACTATAAACACAACATAAAATTCGACGGATTACACACCAGTATATATATGTATAGTGAACAATATTGAATTTAATCTTATTGAATATAATCATTTCTTGCGCTTGATTATGTGTCACTAAATTTGGCATCCGTTGTTCCTCAAATGTGATAAACTAGCATATCGCTCACGCGATATGTGAAGGTGTACAATGTTATTTGGTTTTCTTCAAATTTTAACTCAGTATAATATTATTTGTATTGTATTCAAGAAATAGTTAATGTAGTTAGCATTCTAGATGTATAAATTATGACAATAACCAACGAAAGTAATTTTTTTTCTTTTTTTTGGGTTAATTTAATACAGAAATTTAAAGACCGAGTCACGATGGAATCGAACCCGAGACCTATGTCATCATGCATTAACTACTCTATCACTAGGCCAACACACGCACACGCACGTACGAATTGAAAGTCATTTTCTTCCTTTTAGTTTTAGTTGTGATTAAAAAACATTAAACTTAATGGTTTAGTTCTTAAGAGTAAAAATCAAACTATTTGTAGTATGCTTAACTCTTTTCTTAAGTAGTAAAGCCAGAATTTTGTCGTAGTTTGTACTTGTATATCTTCACTTTCTACTCTTATTTGTTTAGTGATGAAATCATGCACCATAACAAAATTATTTTGTAGTAACATGATTTTATACCAAGAAAAGTGTCATAAAATTTATTACTTTTTTTATGTGTAACATAGTGAGAGGATTGAAAATGAATATATTTTATTGAATTGATTTATAATCTAAAAAACACAACTACTTATAATTACAAAAATTACTGTATACGATTGATGAGTTGTACAAAGGCTAGCTATAACAAATATAACAATATAAATATATAACTAACTAATGTTGAGTATTCATCAATATATATACAATATAATATGCTTAATAAATATATCAACAATTTAAGCAATCCAATTTATTATACAGTAACAAAGTAGAACTATTAAAATCTACAACGAATAATATCAATACTTCAAGCAATTCAAGCAATGTTGTCATAATTATATAGACTAACTATGGTGTCATAATTACAACCTCAATAATCATAACTATTTAGTTCTACGACATAGTGAGTGGACTAACTACACAAAATATATATATATATATATATGGAGTGGTCAAATGAGAACTCTAACTTTTTTGAGAATTAAGAACTAATGTGGTCCATCAATTTTTTATAAAGTCCTTCTCCTTCCGCCGAGACGGCCTTTTTTTGTTTTGTTTGTTCACCATGCACGAAATCATAAAGAAGTTCGGAATAACTCGAAGAGAGTGGCGCCTAGCCGTTGAGAGCGTATGTTGTCTTTGTAGAGGAATAGTATGATCTTGGACTGGCCCCCTTCGCATGATCTAGAAAGAAAAAGAAGTCTGTGCTACTATAACGGTCAAGATTAATGTAATATCTCGAAGTTTTAATGCTAAATTGCGATAATAAAAATCGTTAATTATAGTTTTGTTTCAATAATTGAAACAATAATTTATCGAAACTCGATTTCGACTATACATGATACGAGGATTATTATATCATATTCACTAATGATTAGTGAATTAAGAAATATAGTTTATATTATTCCTTCGAAAGTATTATTCCAATGTCGATTAAATTTCGATAGTTAGTCTTACGATATTTTTCTAAGTGACGAAGCTTAGAATTAAATTCCTTATTATCAAAGGAATGAATAAAGTGATTACAACTTTATTATGGACATTTTAGAGACGATTCAATTATTAACGTTTCGAGACGATTCGAACGTCAACATTTAGAGACGATTCAAAAACTAAGTCTAACGATTTAGGAATTATATTATTTAAATTCCTATGATTATTTTATGTCATAAGAGCATTATTTATCATTAAAATAATGCTAGAGAATTATGGAATAAAGATTGAATAGAGTGAGCATATTTTCGAAAATTAGGGTTTCGAAATTAGGGTTTTGTGACATAGAATTGTTCTAATTATTTTTCTATGATTTAATTTATCATCTAAGACTTATAATATGTCACATAGCTATATATTAGCTATATGTAGCAAGAAACTAAAATGTATAGCATTATTGCTATATATGTTTCGAAAAAATGGTCATATGGTATGAAATGAATTAAATTGCTATCAAGTTGATGATGTTATGTAATAATTATATTAATGAGATATTTTTAAGGATAAACCTAGGTGTTTTTAACATGTTGTGCAAGTGGGATGAATTTTATCCCTAATGGCCGAAAAATACACCTTATAGTGTGAAAAGAAATAAAAATATCATGCTCTTGATCATGATGTGCTATGATTATGTTGATAGGATATTATTATGAGATAAGATGAGTTGTATAATCAAGTTGTGCAAGTAGAGTGGCTCTTGTCTCATATAGCCGAAAATTTTGAAAAGAATGAAGAAAGAATAAAAATTTAAACTCTTGGAAAGTGATGGCTATGACTTGGATAATGACATATAATTCATATGTATAAAAGTGAGACAAAAATAAAATATCATCTCCTATGTTAAAAGGTGATCGAAAATTTCAAAAAAAAAATCAAAGTGTGAACAAGTGTGAAATGTGGAAAATTCAAAGTGTATATTTTTGACTTTTCAAAGATTGATTTTTTCTAAAGTATTAATTTTAGATTATGCTTGATAATGACATATATGAATCATGAAATGTAGTATAAGACAAAAGGAATTTTCTCTTCTATCTCTATGAAGTTGTCGACACCTATGTATATAAAATAATGTGATGATTTTCTTAATTCTTTGATAATTGAAAATTAAATTGATATATATTGATTATGAGATAAGATGATATATTGAAGCATGAAAAAATATAATTTTTGTCCTAATCCATTTGAGGTGGCCGAAACTTGTATATATGTGTACAAAGGATTGAATTTTCATTATTTCATGATAATGATAGTTGATCTTTGGAATTATCATATATTTAATTCTTATATGATATAATATGTTATTAAATGCAGTGAATTATAAAAAAATAAACAAGTGTGATGTATTTTGTTTGTAATAGCCGAACACATGAAATAATAAAATTTATTTGTGCAACTTGTGAAGTAAGTTGTAAGGTGTATTAATTATGTGATAAGGTATGACATGATAAAGTGTAATGAGATAAAAATGAAATTTGTCTCTAACCTATGCAAGTGGACCGAAAACTATACATGAGTTGTAAAGTATTAGGTTATCATTTTATGTGATAATTGTACACAAGTGGACATTAGTATAAATAAGGAATAAGGCCATCAATTATTCCATTTTGTCACTTGAAAACCGAGAGTTGGAGAGGAAAAGGAAAAGAGAGAGTTCATCCATTCCTTTCCCAAATTTTTAAGTAGAAAAATGTTACCGCCGATAATCGACTTCGATTAAAAGGTTAGAAACGTTACGAGCTTCTAATACATGTTAAAAATTTTGAATTCCATCCATGAAATTATATGTTATATGCTTATGTTATTTATGATGAAATTTTAGGAAATATTGTTCATATGCTAAGATGTTAGGTAATTATGTTTATATGATATTCTAAGTATATATTATGAATTTAGTACAAAGTAAAGCATGTTATGGAATTTTGTGGGATAACCGAAACCTTGTGTGTATCATATGTTGATGAGAATGATTTTTAATTGTTGATTTGAGCATGGAATAAGGATCTATGATAATTAATAAACTTATATGATTTTATGTAGAATTTTCGGAAAACATTGGTATATATATTTTGAAATTACCGAAAAATGTTGAGAGAGATTATGTTGATATATGATCCATGTTTAGATGATATTATAGCATATTAGTGATGTAGAATCATAATATAGTGTTGGATGAAATTATTGGAACTTTGAAAAATTAGTTGTACCTAAGTCAAAGTTTTCGAGAATATGGTTCTAAGATATATTGATGTATGAGTTGTAATTGATGAAAATTATGTTATAGTGATGATATATGGTGTTGATTATGTGTTGTGTGGTTTAATTGGAATTTTGAAAATGTTTGATAGGTTTTACAAAAGGACGAAACTCATGTATTAGGGTTTTAAAAGTTTTAAAATTATTTTATCAAGTATAATCACATGTTATGTTCTAAAAATATGTTTTAGACATACTATGAATTCATGTGATTTTTAAAACAAGATATATTATGTGTATATCGAAACATGTTGTTATGTGACATAAAGATTGAAAAGTGAAGTATTATGATCAAGTTAGATCACGTGTATGTGTTGTCAAAGCATGATTGTTGATTAACGTGAAAAATCAAGACTAATGAGAACGTGATTAGAAATCGATTGAAAATCGAGTACATATATAAATTAATAGTTATACGTATAAACGTTGTGAGTTATATGATTTTGAAAGTCACATGACTTGACTAGAGTATAAACGTATGAAATACGTTAATATCTAACATGGTTATGTTGTACATCTAGAAGAAGTATGGATTTCGTTGAATGGATACACTAAGATGTGTAAGACATACTAAGTGGGTTAAAAGATACGAAGTATGTTAGAAGGTTATGAAGGTCTTAGACTTGGACGTTTTCAAAAACGTGACCGACGCACTAAATTAGCTTTCACGTAAAGTTTGGACGCGACGTGATCGTTGACGTTTGTAACACCCTCCAATCCTAAGGACGGATTAACGAGGACTAATACTTGGAACAGTAATCAAGGAACATGAAAGATAATTAATCATAGACTTGTGGGACATAATTCAAGTAAATTAAGAGGCTTCAACCATTAAATACAAGACACACATAATTTACATATAGAAAGAGACCTACAGATCCTTAACAAAAGATTCAAATGATCTGAAGGAATTCAACTGTCAACATCAAAACTTAACTTAGTTCTATCGCAGCGGAAAAACATGTGAATACACATACAACAATGTGTAGTCAAGGTTTCTAACATATCATTATCAAAAGGGGTTCCGACTACTTGATAAGCCTTCTTTTTACATGTTTTATTGGGTTATATTTGTCCTATTTCTAAGTGATAATTGATTGGTTGAGCTGCATTTATGTTATATTTGAATGTCTTGAAAGATATGATGCCGTGTGTAGTTTGTGTTGTTTTAGCATAGGTTTTATACGAAATGGAAGACACACACGCTGCATAAAGGATTTGAGTTCGCAAGGAATCCTCGATCGCTTTGAGCGAGAATGCGAAATCTTTCCTCGCGACACGCTATCACGATTAATTACATGATGAAGACTCGCGAGGCAATGTTGAATGCGCAAAATGGATGACTCGCGACCGGCATCGCTACCAACACTCGCGATGGAAGTTCGCGAGGAAGTGATTATCGTGCGCAAAGGAGAGCTCGCGACACGCTATCGCAACCTGCCTCGCGATGGAAGATCGCGAAGTCTCGAAGGAAGGCACATCGCGCTTAGCTATCGCGACCAATGCTCGCGAGGAAAGAGAGAGTGCGTCTCGCGGCGAGACTTATAGTCCGTAGATGTCTATGTCGAGTCCGATTCAAAAGAGAACGAGATATTTAAGGAGAAATGAGAGCTCGCAATTCATTATAAAAGGGGGAGAGAGGACAGTTGTTTTCTACACCATTCCATAGCAGAACACAAAGTCTTCTTTATATTCTTTTGCAAGTTCTATTCCAGTTTTCCTAGCTTAGTTTATTTTAGAGTTCAATTTTATTTACGGATCGAAGTCGCTACAATTGTTCTTCGTGGATTCCTACGGTTTTATCTATCTAATTCAGTTTATGCTTTATTTAATTATTTATTGCTTTAGTAATTTAATTATGCGTAGCTAAATTCCGTATTGATCCTGGGGTTTGTATGTCTGACTAGATTCGTATAATTTATCTGTTAATACTGTTTTGCCGTCCCTTCATGATTTATAAATCTTGGCTTTAATTCTCATGTGTTGGTATCTGATCAATATCTATGCATGCTAGTTATGTGATTAATGTCTCTGCGGAATTAATTGCATAATCGATATCTGGAGTTTATAATACAGTTTTTACCTTGAGACCCGACGGAGATAGTGGTGAGGAGGTTATATCTTTGTGTGCTTTTGGTAATTAGCTTACTTCTCTTGAGACCCGACGGAGATAGAGTTTAGGCTAACCCACTACTATAGGTTGTCCCGACGGAAACTATAGTTATATTTGTGATCCTTCATCTGAATGTGGATTAAATTGGTAAACAGATTAATAGGTTAATTGTGTGAATCTGGTTAGGTTAAGTACATCCCTAGGATTAGTCTTTTATATCTGAGTTTTATTTCTATCTTTATTTGCAAGTCTAGATTTATAATCTCTCTCGATTTGTGTTGCTTGGATAATAATAAAGGTTATGTGTTAATTACTTGATGTGTTCTCGAGTCATGATCCTCGTGGATACGATATATATATACTTGCTTTTACTATCATTTATTTGGTAGGAATATTAGCGATCAAATTTTGGCGCTGTCGGGACCTGTTTAGATTTCACAAAGTGATAATTTTCTCAATTGTAGTTATTAATTCAAGCGCTTAAAAAAAAAAAAAATTATTTTTATTGTTTTATTTCGAGTTACTTTTAGTTTCGACTTGGTTTTATATACCTCAAGAATGATGATTACAAGATCTCAAAGGAAAGAAATTATTCCTTTAGATCTTGAGATTGAAAGATCCCATAAGAGGAGAGCGAGAAAGAAGACAAGCAATGGCGCATGCACTGTGCCATGAGCGGATAACCGAGTTAGAGGAAATCTTGGCAGAATTCGGCGTCGGTGGCGTTGAATAATCGGATGGGCAGATTGGGGGACCACCACCACCCGTCCGTTGAATCACATATACGAGCCACCGACGGATCTGCTCCAAGGTGGAGGATGGGGAATGTTAATGCGAATAATTTCGAGCTTAAGCCTGCCCTCATTAGTATGATACAAGCGGAACAGTTTGGGGGAGGGGTTACTGAAGACCCCAATGCACATTTAGAGGCGTTCCTCGATATCTGTGATACAATCAAGCAGAACGGAGTGCCAGCTGATGCCATCCGAATGCGGATGTTTGTGTTTTCATTGAGAAACCAAGCTAAAGAATGGTTCAAGGGATTAGACAGATCAGGAATTAGTACATGGGAGCAGCTTTGCGAGAAATTTCTATCTAAATACTTTCCACCTGCTAAGGCTCAGAAAATCATTGCTGAGATTTCTCATTTCTCACAATTGGGAGATGAGTCATTGTTTGAAGCCTGGGAAAGATTGTAAGTCTCTCGCGAAAATGTCCACAACATGGTTATTCTCCTGAACAGCAGGTAACACAGTTCTACAGTGGTCTAACTGTCAACACCCGAAGTATTGTAGATGCTTCAACGGAGGATGCCTTCTCAACCAAGTATAGATGAGCGTTGAGGATAATTGAGGAGATGGCATCTAACGACTATCGATGGTCGATGGAGAAGAGCAAGAAGACGAGTTGCAGCTACCGAGGTGGATAGTAAATACGATGATCTCTTAGAAAGTTTAAAGCCTTGCAACAGAATGTGAAGAAGAAAAGAAAGCCAAGATAACTGTTTTAATGGCACGGGATAATCAAGAGGCTAATTTTGTGAATCGAGGAATAATTTTTAGTCGAGGCTTCAAGGAAATCAGGTGCAACCAACAGATCATCCGAGTAATAGAAATCACCCTAATTTGTCCTATGGAAATGCTCGAATGCACAAAGCAACCACCACCGGTTTCATTTGTAAATAATGGAGTCATTGTGGAGCCAAAGAAGTTTAGTGTCGAAGAGATGTTGCAAAGCAACTCTTAATGAGTAATCGCAGATTGCAAACAAATCATCAACAAGCCGGCCCAAATGTAACACTCGATACAGCAGACGGGCATCGAATAAATGTGTTGGAAAAATCTTGTCAATTCCATCAATAACACCGCTACTGATTGGAAAACAACTCAAGATGGTGGAAAATCAAATAGGGCAGATGGCCAATGAGAGAGCCGGGGTTCACAGTGTGGTCAATTTCAAGTAATACTGAGCGTAATCCAAAAATCGACACCTCGTAATCATGTGAATGCCATTCGCAGACGAAGTGGAAAATCTTATATAAATCATCCGGAGTATGAAAGGGAGGAAGAAGATCGAATAGGCCTTGAACCGAATTCACGCCTCGCGAGTGAGCTTCGCGAGAAAGAGGCGCGAATTCAAGGTGATTTCGCGAGGAAATCATCGCCTGAAGAGAAAGAAGACATCGCGACTCACTATCGCGAGAAAAGTTCGCGAGAGCGCATCGCGAGCCCAGAGATGGAGGACCTCGCGACTCATCATCGCGAGGAAACATCGCGACCAACAGGCGCGAAGGGTGAGGAAACGCGCATCGCGAGCCAAGAAAGAGAGAATGGCTCGCGAGAGAAGGATAGAGGCCAACAGTCGCGAATTCACGCTGAAGGCGTGAAAGACCAATCGTGCGTTATTCCAACAGCACCTTTTCCTCAGCGTTTAGGAAAGCAAAAATACGATGCCAAGCTCACCCGTTTTATGGAGATGTTTCAGAAAGTAAATATCAATATACCTCTCCTTGATGCGCTTCGAGATATGCCTGGATATATTAAATTCCTCAAGGATGCAGTAGCAAGCAAAAAGAAGTTGGGTAAATTTGAGACAATCAATCTTTCTGAAGAATGCAGTGCTATAATCCAGAGGAAGTTGCCACTCAAACAAAAAGACCCAGGAAGCTTTACTTTGGTGTGCAGGATTGGAGAGCATACTTTCCCTAACGTTTTGTGTGATTTGGGAGCAAGCATTAACTTGATGCCACTTTCAATTTTCAACCGTTTGGAGATCGGCGAGATGAAACCGACCACAATATCCTTATTGATGGTCGCGGTGTCTGCTTTACCCTAAGGAATTGTTGAAGATGTTCGTAAGAATTCAAGATTTTGTCTTTCCCACGATTTTGTGATTTTGGATATGCCGAAGATAAAATCGACCATTAATCTTGGTCGACCTTTTCTAGCTCTTGGTCGAGCTTTAATTGATGTGCGGATGGTGATCTAACTTTAGGTTGAACAAGGAGGAGCTCAAAATCTCGATTTATGATGCCATCAAGAGACATGATAACTCAGATTCCGAGGATTGTTGCTCAATCACCACTTTCACACCTTTTCTACCGACCAAAGACGATAAGCTAGAATAAAGGCATAAGAAATTTTGTTTCTCTTATAATGATCTAGATGAAGCTTGTGATGAAATTTTAGAATATTTATCGTGCTTGATACCACCCCGCTTCTAAACGGTCTCGACTTGGATATTCATCGATCAAGTGATGGGGGCATTGAGAAAAGTTCATCACAGAGAAGAAAGAAAGCAGAGAAACCACTTGATACACCCAAACTCGAATCAAACCACCGCGGATCATCTCGTGTATTCGTTTTGGGAGATAATGATACTTACCCGGTTATTGTTTCGCTTTGCTTAATCCTACGATTGGAGAAACTTTATGAAGTTTGAGGAAATACAAGGAAGCTATAGGTTGGACCATTGCAGATATTAAGGGAATCAGTCCGTCTTTGTGCATGCACCGAATTTTGTTGGAATCCGAGAATAGACCAAGGGTGCAACCTCAGCGTAGATTAAATCCGGCTATGCAAGAAGTGGTAAGAAAAGAGGTTCTGAAACTTTTAGACGCCGGGATGATATATGCCATATCCGACAGTGAGTGGGTAAGTCCCACACAAGTTGTCTCAAAGAAAGGAGGGATGACAGTGATCAAGGATGAGAATAATGAATTGATAGCAACACGATTGGTCACTGGGTGGAGGGTGTGCATCGACTACCGAGCATTAAATGCGCCCACACGTAAGGATCACTTCCTTTACCTTTATTGATCAAATGTTAGATAGGTTGGCGGTCATGAGTTCTATTGCTTCTTGGACGGTTACTCGGGATACAATCGATCCCCATCGCCGGGAAGATCAGACAAGACAAGATTTACCCGCCTCTACGGTGTTTTCGCCATGCACGGATGCCATTTGGGTTATGCAATGCACCACCACATTTCAATTGCATGATGGCAATTTTCATGGTTTAATAGAAAACATCATGGAGGTATTTATGGATGATTTTTCCAGATTTGGATCCTCTTTTGATGTTTGTCTTGATAATCTTAGCCGTGTGTTGCAACGATGCGAGGATACATGCCTTGTGTTGAATTGGGAAAATGCCATTTTATGGTAAAAGAAGGTATTGTGTGGGACATAGAGTTTCAATGACGGCTTGGAGGTTGATAGAGCCAAGGTGGTAGCTATTGAAAAATTACCTCCACCAACAAATGTGAAGTCGGTCCAAGTTTTCTAGGACATGCCGGATTCTACCGTCGCTTCATTCGTAATTTTCTAAGATCACCAAACCCTTGTGTGGATTGTTAGAAAAGATGTTAAATTTATTTTCACCAAAGACCATTTAGAAGCTTTTGAGATTTTAAAAACCGCCCGACTACTACACTGCTCTTATTTCTCCGCATTAGAGTGCACCGCTCGAATTGATGTGTGATGCCGGTGATTGGGCAATTGGAGTATTTTGGGTCAAAAGAGGGATAAAATTTTCAAGGTCATATACTACGCTAGCAAGACATCGATTTCGCCGATGAATTATACCACAACCGAAAAAGAGTTATCGGTAGTATATGCTTTTGATAAATTTCGTCCATATTTAGTGGGTTCCCACACTATTGTGCACACTGACCATGCAGCTATACGTTTCCTCTTCAACAAGAAGGATTCGAAGCCACGTCTAGTTCGTTGGATTTTATTGTTGCAGGAATTTGATATGGAAATTCGGGATCGAAAAGGGTGTGAGAATGTAGTAGCCGATCACTTATCTCGATTAGAGAAACCAATAGAAGGCGATCATCCACATGTGCACATCAAAGAGCATTTTCCAGATGAGCAGGTATTTGTAATTACTGATCATTCGCCATGGTATGCTGATTTTGTAAATTATTTGGTGATCAGGAAAATCCCGGAAGGTCTAGAACCTTACCAAAGAAAGAAGTTTGTGCATGATGCAAAATTTTACTATTGGGAGGATCCATACCTATACAGACGGTGTGCTGATGGTTTCATCCGTACCTGTGTTCATCAATCCCAATGGCTTAAGATCATAGCCGAATGTCATAGCGCCCCCACAGGAGGTCATTTTGGAGCGAATAGAACAGCCATGAAGATCAATCAAAGTGGATTTTATTGGCCATCTATCTATAAAGATTGTCATGCCTTTGTCAAAGAATGTGATAGATGCCAAAGGATGGGTAATATTTCGAAACGGGATGAGATGCCACAAAATATCATGGTTGAGGTCAATTATTTGATGTATGGGTATTGATTTTATGGGACCATTCCCAAATTCTTGTGGTTTTGCTTACATTTTGCTTGCGATGGAGTATGTCTCTAGGTGGTAGAAGTCGTGCCTACAACCACCAACGATTCTAAAGTGGTGATTAAGTTCTTGCATAAGAATATTATGTCTCAGATGGAACTCCGAGAGCTTTGCTCAGTGATGGGGGGAGCCACTTCAATAATCGGTGGTTGACAGCAATGCTAGCCAAATACGGAGTCAAGCACAAGGTCACGACACCATACCACCCACAAGCTAATGGTCAAGCAGAGTTGGCAAATCGAGAGATCAAGCAAATTCTGGAAAAGTCCATTGTCAACAAGAAGGATTGGGCAAAACATTTAGATGATGCACTATGGGCCTATAGGACGGCATACAAAACACCCATTGGTATGTCCCCGTATCAACTTGTGTTTGGAAAATCATGTCATTTACCTGTAGAGATTGAACACAAGGCCTATTGGGCAACAAGGAGGATAAATCAAGATTTTTTAGCCGCTGGACATACCCGAAGAGAAGGATTACCGGAGTTAGATGAGTGGAGAGACCAAGCATTTGAGAATTCCAGAATCTACAAAGAAAGGGCCAAAGCATTTCACGACTTGAACATCAAGAAGAAAGATTTTGCTCCTGGGGATGAGGTACTTGTGTACAATTCGTGATTCGCTCATTCCCGTGCAAGCTACATCAAAATGGTCGTACAGTATACCATTGAAAAGAGCAATCATAATGGCACATTTGAACTTTTCAAGGCGGATGGTAGTACGTTTACAATCAATGGGCATCGACTGAAATTTTATTTTAGATCTCATGGGAAAGAAGTGAGTGAATTGACGTTATTTGAGGATCCCAAGTGATTGAGGTAATAGTCTAGCTAAAGACGTTAAATTAAGCACTGATTGGGAGGTAACCCAATGATTTTATTTTGTCTTGTTTCGCTTTTTGTTTTTTTGTTTTTTCTGCTTGTTTTGTTTTGTTTTGATCTGTTTGTGTTGGTTGAGTAGCTTGAGTTCAAGGTTAGAAATTGGTGGTTGATCAAGATTTCAAGAAACCCAATTCACGCCGCGAGGCGCTAATTCGAGATGAGTCGAGATGATAATTCGCGAAGACGAAACGCGAGCCCAATTGTCGACTTACTCGCGAGACGCTAAGAAGCCCACTCATGAGCATATTTATGAGCCCAGCCCGCGAACGCAAAAAAATTGACTTGCGACCGCTATCGCGAAAATTTTACGCGAGGTCTTTTCGCGAGCCCACACGGAATCGAGGTAAGTTTACCGCAACTTGTTATCGCGACCTTTGTCGCGAGACCGTGTCATGAGCTCTGTAAGGGTTTTATCCAAATTTGAGTGCGCCGCCTTTCAAGTAACTCTCCGACTTCTCTTTCATGAGCTTCTTTCGTGACGAAGGTAAGTAATTTATTTTTATTTTTTCCTCCGATTTCGTTCTTCTCGCGCGGTTGGTCGCGATTTCTCTTAAGCTTCACTCATGAGGTTAGCTCATGAAGCCGGCTTTTTTCTTGCGATTTCGAGACGAAGAAAATTTGTAATTATGTCTTTGCGTTTTTTCTTTCTCGTAATTGTTCTTGCATTGTTTAGATTAAAGTAAATACTCATATGTGTTCACATTGATGATAAAAGTATGAATTTACTTAATTTCCCTATGAGTGTTTGTGGATTTAATTGGAGAAATCATTGAAATTATATTGTTGAAGAGTTGGGTAACTTGTGAGATTAGCGTCATTGGGTGTCATTTTTAGAAATATTCATATGACATGATGCTAGATTTTGATATTTTGTGTAATGCAAGGATGAAATATCGAGCTATTGGGAAATATATAAGTTTGGGGAATTGAGAAATTCGATGTGTATAGTTGAAATATTGTTGTTTAGCCAAACCGATGATTTTTCCCTGTATTATTGTTGCGCATTGGGTCGAGAATATTCTTGTTGGATAATATCTGATTTAATTAATTTTATTGCAGGAATCATTATGCCGTTCCGCAGAAAAGCGTCAGCCGCAGAGAAAGGTAAAATGCCATCAACATCAGCTGAGATTGAGGCTGTTCCTGAGCCTCATCATACGCTAGAGGGTATTACATTGCACACAGCAGAGGCATATGAACGGTGGGAAAGATTATCGAATTTAGAGATGCGGCCAACAAGATTCATGCATCAAAGGATACTGCATGATATGGGGATTTTAGATGATGTGATGATGCTCACCCGGGGAGTGGGATTCCTTGGAGTATTCACGGGAAACTGGTGCACTCATAGATCTATAACTTTGGAATTCCTATCCACATACCACCTTCACGTAAAACGAATGGATCTTTTCTCGCATATGAGTTTCAGTTGGGGAATCAAGAGTGAATTATCTTTTGAAGATTTGCGGGAGATTATGCGAGGACCCCACGAGCCATGTATCCGGGAGAAAGTAGGGTGAATATCGAGCCTTCAGGCACAGTTGGCATGGATGGAAGTTGAAAATTCAAAGCATATAGCCCACGACATCCTCACCGTGCATCAATGAAACCCGCAATGAGATACTTCCACAGGATGATCACT
Organism: Salvia rosmarinus; assembly: GCA_036937905.1. NCBI lineage: Eukaryota > Viridiplantae > Streptophyta > Magnoliopsida > Lamiales > Lamiaceae > Salvia > Salvia rosmarinus. The sequence goes on from JAODLM010000463.1 coordinate 58,417, forward strand.
TCCAGTGTCTAACCCGGACAATGCCGAAAGTTGAGTGCAGACATGCACATTTTAGCGGCAGCCCGGAAGGACGATCGATGAGTATAGCGTGATCTTCCGCGAGCATTTTGAGGCTCAAGCCCAAGTTGAGGAGCTAGCATCCGTTGTGGGGAATGATAACCCCAATAGCCACGTATTTCAACGTAGCCCCATTGACGAGCCGATCACTCGAGAGATATATCTTGATCGACGAGCCCTCAATTATATGCATTTCTTCAAGCCAAGAAAGGATAGCTGTTGTGGAAGATCACACGATAGGCGGAAACATGGTGTTTGAGCCGAACGTAGCTCTCACTCGATTGGGACTCGGGGTGTTCCGGTGATACATAATATCACGATGAGGACCCCGATCATCTAGCGCCCTTCACTGATGTGCCACGCGTGACGACACGGAGGAAGGGGAGCAACATAGAGCTCGGCGAGGAGGAAGCGGCTTACGAGCGAGGAGATGAGCCCAGCAAGCGGCACTAGCAGGGTCATCATCCGCTCCATATGCAGCACCGACTTCGATATATATGCTATGGAGGAACGGATTTATGACCGCATCGACCGCGACATCAAGAGCCGCATGAGTACATAGATGACGGCCGGACGGAGGATCACCTCTATTTTGATGATCGGTTGTCGGAGTAAGAAGGATATGGGACAATATCGGCTGCTCAAGCACAATTCTTTGAGGAGCAATGACGCCAACAAAAGGAAAACGAGCAGCGATGGGCAGAGCAGGCGCGATACAACGAGCAATATCTCAAGCTCCTGCAGGACATGCATAGCTCGTGGCCATATCATCCACCACCACCTCCGCAGTGAGCTTTGATTTCTTTATTTTCTTGCTGCTCTTTGTTTTATCTTTTGTGTTCGTTCCTTGTTTTTGTTTGTTTTTGTTTTGTTTTGTGTTTCCTGTTTTGGTCTTGTGTCTGTTTTAGGTTGAGTAGAATGACGAGCAGCCGATGATGAGAATTGTTTTTATTAGAAAAATTGATTGCAACTGTTTTTGTGAGATGAAGCATGTCATGATTGTTGTGAGCATTGAGCCTTTGAGAACTTGATCACACTTTTGAAACCTGTGAGACTTGAGCTTTTGACTGTCATATCTTTTCAGTCTTGTTTCTTCTTGTGTGATTAGTTTAAATAGCATGTGTTTCTCTAGAACTTGCTCTGGCTCTTTTTCGAGGTTGCATTGATGTGCTTAAGAATTTTGAAATGATATTAGGCATTCTTTTCTTAGCCTATACACTGTCCAAATACTAACCTGTTTTTATTATCCTTTGATAAACCCGTTTGAGCCTACCTTGTTCTTTCATGTAGCCGTGGGTTGGGTTTGGTTGTTAGTATGATTTTTGGTTGTTTAAATTGAGGGTTGAAAAAAAGAAAGGAAAGAAAGAAAATAGATAATGAGAAAGTGATTATTAAAAATAGTTGCTTACCCATATAAGTTCAAAATAAAAAAATAAAAAAAAATAAAAAAAAATGAAAAATGACACAAGTGCGTGAAAAGAACATAAATGGGTAAGTAGCTAGTGCTTGAGATGAGTATATCACTTATATGAAAATTATGGAGTGTTTAAAGAAAAATGGCTTCTTGGTATAAAGAATTGAAATGAATTGTGAAAATTTGGGAATAATGTCTTGTGATACTTATGGTATTTTTTCATTATGGGATTATGAGTCACTTAGCCTAAATATATCCGACCCTACCAAAGAGCCTACATTATAACCTTTTATAAAGACCTTTTTGATCTTAGTTATTGAGCACATATTTGAGCAATGGAGAATTAGACGATTTGCAAGCTTATGGTAGATTCCATGTGTTTTTAAACTTTGAGAGTATACACAACCTTCTTGATACGCTTGAGTGTTTGAGATTTCTTATATATATATCCATGTCGTGAGGATTCAAGTTTGAGAAGGCTTGTGCTTATGATTATTATGATGTGTGGAGTTTAACGAAGATGTTGTGATTTGATTCATTTGAGTGAATCGCTTATTGCTCATTGCCCGAGGCTTATTGCTTTTATCGCTCGACTCACACCGCCTCTAGTCGCCTCTTTTGTTCTTATTTGTTTGAGGACAAACAAAAGGGTAAGTTTGGGGGAGTTGATAAGCCTCATTTTTACATGTTTTATTGGGTTATATTTGTCCTATTTCTAAGTGATAATTGATTGGTTGAGCTGCATTTATGTTATATTTCGAATGTCTTGAAAGATATGATGCCGTGTGTAGTTTGTGTTGTTTTAGCATAGGTTTTTATCTGAAATGGAAGACACACACACGCGTACAAAGGATTTGGAGTTCGCAAGGAATCCTCGCGACTGTTCTGAGCGAGAATGCGAAATCTTTCCTCGCGACACGCTATCGCGATTAATTACCGCGATGAAGACTCGCGAGGCAATGTTGAATGCGCGCAAAATGGATGACTCGCGACCCGGCATCGCTACCAACACTCGCGATGGAAGTTCGCGAGGAAGTGATTATCGTGCGCAAAAAGGGAGAGCTCGCGACACGCTATCGCAACCTGCTCTCGCGATGGAAGATCGCGAAGTCTCGAAGGAAGGCACATCGCGCCTAGCTATCGCGACCAATGCTCGCGAGGAAAGAGAGGAGTGCGTCTCGCGAGGCGAGACTTATAGTCCGTGTAGATGTCTATGTCAGAGTCCGATTCAAAAGAGGAACGAGATATTTAAGGAGAAATGAGAGCTCGCAATTCATTATAAAAGGGGGAGAGAGGACAGTTGTTTTCTACACCATTCCATAGCAGAACACAAAGTCTTCTTTATATTCTTTTGCAAGTTCTATTCCAGTTTTCCTAGCTTAGTTTATTTTAGAGTTCAATTTTATTTACGGATCGAAGTCGCTACAATTGTTCTTCGTGGATTCCTACGGTTTTATCTATCTAATTCAGTTTATGCTTTATTTAATTATTTATTGCTTTAGTAATTTAATTATGCGTAGCTAAATTCCGTATTGATCCCGGGTTTGTATGTCCGACTAGATTCAGATAATTTATCTCATAATCTTGTTTTGCCGTCCCTTCATAATTTATAAATCTTCGCTTTAATTCTCATGTGTTGGTATCCGATCAATATCTATGCATGCTAGTTATGTGATTAATGTCTCGCGGAATTAATTGCATAATCGATATCCGGAGTTTATAATACGCTTTTACCTTGAGACCCGAGCGGAGATAGGTGAGTCAGAGGAGGTTATATCTTTGTGTGCTTTTGGTAATTAGCTTACTTCTCTTGAGACCCGACGGAGATAGAGTTTAGGCTAACCCACTACTATAGGTTGTCCCGACGGAAACTATAGTTATATTTGTGATCCTTCATCTGAATGTGGATTAAATTGGTAAACAGATTAATAGGTTAATTGTGTGAATCTGGTTAGGTTAAGTACATCCCTAGGATCAGTCTTTTATATCTGAGTTTTATTCCTATCTTTATTTGCAAGTCTAGATTTATAATCTCTCTCTTGATTTGTGTTGCTTGGATAATAATAAAGGTTCTGTGTTAATTACTTGTTGTGTTCTCGAGTCGCAGTCCCTGTGGATACGATATATATATACTTGCTGTTTTTACTATCATTTATTTGGTAGGAATATTAGCGATCACTGCTCAACACACCTCCATCCATCATCTGCTCAACCTGCACATTTAAAAACAAACATGCAGGGCTGAGTACAAGAATGCACTCAGTGAACTCATGCCAAAAACATTTTATCAACTTTAAATTACGCTGTCCCATCATAGTAAGATACAAGGGTTTTATTTTAAAAGGCCTTGTACTTACGAAACATTTTCATCATTTCATAAATATTTGTCTGGCCAGATATATTTTCCTTGTATGTATGATCCATATCACCTCTCATATAACATCTCATAGACTCATCTTGCGCCAGTAGCGAGGCCTCCTTCCACGAACGTCAGAATCGCCGAGAACTCTTTCAAAGACACAATACCTTTGTGCACCTTAATCCTTGCCACCCCAAAGACAGATTCAATTCTCAATCATCCTTGCGAGTTCTAGCAAAGGATACGAAAGCTTATCACATAAGTTGAGAGCTACCCAACAACATTCATCATTTGTTCATGGATATGACACATACATAAAACATAAACATTTGGGCAAGTAATCAAGTAAACATTTCATTATCATTTCTTGCAATTAAGCATCGTAAATAAAGCATTTGGTAAGCATTTTATCTTTTTGAGCATAGTAAAGCCCACCTGGACTGTAGATTATCTTAATTCGATTTCTTCCTTCTCCAATTTGTCACGTCTGCGTCCCTCCTATACGTAAAAACTAATTAAGAACGTCAAAATTTAATAAACTTTGATAACTTTATAATATAATGCTTCAGATCCCTTAACTAAATTATTTCTCAGCTTCGATAGAGACGAATATAATCTACGGCCTCATTTTAACCAATTAGGTTAAACATCGAAATTATACTAACGTCTTTTGATAAAATGATTTCAATTATGAAATCGCTTTCACCAATGAGATATTCTTATAAATTTAATACGTATTACACGTATTAGTGTATTTATTCAATGTATATCACAACATTGATCACATACTAACGTATTTCATACGTTTAAACTTAAGTCAACATTTTTTACTTTTCTTAACATATTTTTCGAATTATTCATATATTTGATAACCAATTTTCATATAAATCGATTTCCAATCGATTTCTTATCAAATAACCCTAATTCTCGATTTTTCGTGTTAATCGGCAAACATGATCAATATTTTACTTTAGTATCACCTAACTTATACATTACATATTATTTTTTTACGCCTTACGCCATTTAACATAACGTTACCGTAATCATAGTATACTATGTTTCTAAAATCCCATAAATTCTTAATAGGTCTAAAATATATTCTAAGCATATAATACATTATTTTTCTTGATAACAAGAATTTAAAACTCTAATTCCTTAGAACAAGCTCTCGCTATCATACAATATTTTTCAAACTTCTTCCAAAATTTTTTATAAAATCACATAATACACTATATTATCATAGGATAATTAATATGTAAAAACATTTGCTATAGAAAAATTGGACATCACCTCTCTATCCCTAATAGCTCTCGATTTTTTTTTTCCAATATACCCAAACATTTTTCTAAAATTTTCAATAAAATTCCACAATGCCTAATTATCATCCTATATCATTAATATAACATAATATCCAACCATTTCAACTTACATATCAATATACCAACCATAATACCTCTCGAAAATTTTTCCAACATGAACATACATTTTTTTAAAAATCTAATAAATTCACATAGCACTTAATTAAGGCTCTAAATCATTAATATGCTATAATATCACTTAAAAATAATTTATACATTAACATATGCATTTCAATCATTTTGACAATATCAAATCTATTGCATATTATTTCTAAAATTTCCAATAATTCACAATGAGTTCTACTATCAACATATATCATAAATCCATCATCAAATGATCATAAAAAAAATTTGGTCATCATTAGTAATTTCACAACATAATTAACTTGCAATTAAATCACCATATATGAATCATATACATCATGCTAAACATAATTAATGAACAACAAAACATAATAACAAATTTCTCATAGTTGTAGCATTTATACATAAGCATATATGTATATTAAAATCTAACGGTTGAAAATCGAAAATTTTAACGTATAAATAAAGCTTGTTCGATTCCTAACCTTTTAACCGGCTTTGATTTTTGGTGTCAAGGTTTTTGTATCAAGGTTTTTGAGAATTAAAAGACGAATACACTCTTTCTTTTTTCTCTCAAAGGCTCACGGCAGTAGTGAAGAAAAGGATGAGTGATGTTTTGGTTTGATAAGTCATATTACTATGTACCAAAGCAAAAAGAAATAAGACTTAATACCTATTTCTCCTACACTCTCGGTCCAAACACACACACACAAAGCAAGATAAATACTTATTACTTTGTGACTCATCTTAATAGGTCATAACTTATACATAGTAAATGGCCATCACTTCAACTAAATAAATGAAACAAAATCCTTTGCTTTTGATCACTTACAACCGTCGGTCCTTCTCACTTGCACAAAGGAGGAGTTTTTATTTTTGTCCTATACTACATATGAATCCTACACATTACCAAATGCAGCAAATTCTCATCAAACAAGAGTTTTTAAAATCTTCCAACCTAAATAGTCAACATAATCGGCTATCACTCTTCACAAAGCATTCGAATGATTTTAAAAGTTGAACATGTATCGTCGAGCCATTGCGTTAAACAAAGCACTTGTTGGGAGGTAACAATCCTATTTTTTCTTTGTTTGTTATTTTGTCAGTTCAGCTCTAACAAATTTTTGAAGTACCAGTCGGAAAACTGTCAGCAGGAATGATACTGATAAAGCTCTCCCAACAGAGCTGATGTAAGAAAATTTCCAACACCCTAGGTTAGTTAGTTCTCCTCGCCCACTCTTCTTTGCAAACTCACCCACATTGACAGTTGTGTAAGTTTATGGAGGAGGGAGAGTGAAGTGTGATCGAGACAAACTGTACTGTTTGAAAAATTCAAAATTTGAAAATTTTGGTTTTACTGAACTTTGTTTTCTTATGTCTTTTGTTTATTTTTGTGTAACATTGCATGATAATGAAGTGACAAGACCGATGATAGACATTTTCAAAATTTTATTGGTATTGCAATTGACATATACTGAGTTGATTAAGCATGCTTTGATGAATATTGATACTATAGCCTTGCAAGTTTTAAATCAAGAAATGAGCCAGTAAGAATTTGAGCTTTTAACTGTCTCATCGTTAACAGTTCATTTCTTTCTTGAGTGATTATGAAATGACATATGTACCTCTGAACTCGCGTTGGTATCTTCTTCAAGAGTGCATTGTGTATTTGAAACTGGGAGATGATATTAGGCCTTCTTTCATAGCCAAATCTCCATCCTAGAAACACCTGACCTCCATATTGATATTATCCATTGTCAACCCTTTTCGAGCTTGTTCGTTTCTTTCATTAACCAAGAGAATGGAGCTGAAAAGTGTAAGGGATGAAGAATTGACAGCAAAGAGTGAGAAACTGAGAGCAGATTGAAGAAAAAAAATGTTGCTGAGATGCTAAACCTGAAACCAGGAGTTGAAATTTGAAAACTTCAGTCACTATTAACAAACCTCAAAAGGAGAAATCTCACAGAAACAAGGAGTTGAGAACGAATCAGAAGAATTATTGAAGAATCAAAGGCTCAAAGAGCAAAAGTACAAAAATTGGTCAATAACTGAAAAGAAAACCAGGCCCAGATCCACGAAGAAATACGAAACTGGTAAATAGGTGAGAACAAATCGTATGTTACGAGTTAACATAAGTTTGGGGATGTTGAGTCACTTAGCTAAAACATCTAACCTGACCAAAGAGCCTGCATTACAACCTTTGTAAAGTCCTTCTTGATCCTGATTCTTGAGCATACATCGGCAATGGAGAGCGAGGCGACAAGTAAGGCTATGGCATACATTCCCATTTTCACGGAGGCTGAGAGTTGTCATGAATATATCCATGCTGAGAGGATTTAAATCCAAGCAAGGCTGTGTATTGGTGTTCGTTGAGATATGAAATTTTGACTAAGTGTTGTTATGTGCAATGCTCTGTTTTCAAATATAAAAATTTTGAGGTCAGTTTGTTATTGGAAAAAACCATTTTGTATTCATGTGTTGTTGTTATTGTTTTTTGTTGCTTAGGGACAATCAACATCTTAAGTTTGGGGAGTTGATAACACTCGTTTGCATCATTTTCCCAATTTCAATATCGGTTTTCATAAGTATTTACACTATATCTCATATCTTTAGTATGATTTTAGTATTTTGTGAAGATATCATGTTTGGGTATTGTTTTAGTGTTTTGTGCGGTTCGGCGTGTTTTAGAAGCAAAAATTATCGAAGTTGAAGTTTAGCCTCAACAGATAGGAAAGGAGTCGAATCGGCAGAAAACTAGAGCGGGAAGAGTCGACAAAAAGGAAAAAGTTAAAGTTGGCTCCTAAGTAAAGTTGGTTCCAAGTCAAAACTAACACTGAGGGTCATGGGAATTTGATCTTGACAAATAAGAGAGCTGAAGCCTCCCAATCGCACCATCAGCGAGAACAAGCCGTGTTGAAGATTCTTAAGTTAACGGTCACAAAACTAGCGACGGTAGCATATTAAAGATTTTCAGCCAAACTAAAGTCATAGTGACAATCGAGTATGATTGACCGGTGAAAAACCGACAAAGTCTATCGCGAGGCGCTGGCGAAAAGACTTCTTGATGAGTAGTACGTCCGATTTTTTAAAAAGGCGAACTTTGAAATTTGACTAAGTGTTGAGCTATTAGCGAGACTAGTCCATCTTGATGAACAACGAAGACTAGTTGAGAAAACAGAGTTATTGTGAAATCTTATCTTACCTTCGCGAGGATTTATCTTGGATGTTTGATTCACCATACATTGATTATATACAGCATGCATCTATATAATTAATTACAACACATAAGTGTTTACTCATGTTTACCTCACAATTTAGGATATGATTATTAACGTTTGAGACGTTTGACGTCAGCGTTTAGAGCGATTAGAAAATTAAGTCTAATGATCAAGGAATTATAATATTTAAATTCCTATGATTATTTATGTAATAAGAGCATTATTTATCATTAAAATAATGCTAGATAATTAAGGAATAATTATGGAATAAAATGTGTAATTTTGAAAACCCTAATTTGAAAATTAGGGTTTTGACACATGAATCATTTTAATTATTTTCCTATGATTTAATTTATCATCTAAGACATATATTATACTTTATAACTATTAATAGCAAGAAAATCAAATGTTGGACACTTATCTACAAAGTCTTAGTGAACAATTGTATATTAGAACTTAATGAATGAATTTTGCTATCTTTGCCATGATGTGTAATTATATGAATCAAGTGGGATTTAATTACACACAAATCAAGATCATTAACTAGATGAATCAGTGGGATGCTTTGTGAAGAGTGATAGCGATTATGTTGACTATTTAGGTTGGATGATTTTAAAACTCTTGTTTGATGAGAATTTGCTGCATTTGGTAATGTGTAGGATTCATATGTAGTATAGGATAAAAATAAAACTCCTCCTTTGTGCAAGTGAGAAGGAACCGGTTGTAAGTGATCAAAGCAAATGATTTTGTTTCGTTTATTTAGTTAGTGATGGTCATTTACTATGTGTAAGTGATGACCTATTAAGATGAGTCACAAAGTAATAAATATTTATCTTGCTTTGTGTGTGTGTTTGGACCGAGATGTAGGAGAAATAGGTATTAAGTCTTATTTCTTTTTGCTTTGGTACATAGTAATAAAACTTATCAAACAAACATCACTCATCCTTTTCTTCTTCTTGGTGAGCCTTTGAGAGAAAAAGAAAGAGTGTATTCGTCTTTTAATTCTCAAAACCTTGATACAAAACCTTGACACCAAAAATCAAGGTTAAAGGTTAGGAATCGAACAAGCTTTATTTATACGTTAAAATTTTCGATTTTCAACGTTAGATTTTAATATATATATATGCTTATGTATAAATGCTACAACTATGAGAAATTGGTTATCATGTTTTGTTGTTCATTAATTATGTTTAGCATGATGTATATGATTCTATATGGTGATTTAATTGCAAGTTAATTATGTTGTGAAATTACTAATGATGTAAATTTTTTATGATCATTTGATGATGGATTTATGATATATGTTGATAGTAGAACTCATTCGAATTATTGGAAATTTTTAGAAATAATATACATAGATTTGATATTACGAAAATGATTGAAATGCATATGTTAATGTATAAATTATTTTTAAGTGATATTATAGCATATTATTGATTTAGAGCCTTAATTAAGTGCTATGTGAATTTATTAGATTTTTAAAAAATGTATGTTCATGTTGGAAAAATTTTGAGAGGTATTATGGTTGGTATATTGATATGTAAATTGAAATGGTTGGATATTATGTTATATTAATGATATAGGATGATAATTTGGCATTGTGGAATTTTATTGAAAATTTTAGAAAAATGTTTGGGTATATTGGAAAAAAAAATCGAGAGCTATTAGGGATAGAGGTGATGTCAATTTTTCTATAGCAAATATTTTTACATATTAATGATCTATGATAATATAGTGTATTATGTGATTTTATAAAATTTTTGGAAGAAGTTTGAAAAATATTGTATGATAGCCGAGACTTGTTCTAAGGAATTAGAGTTTTAAATTCTTGTTATCAAGAAAAATAATGTATTATATGCTTAGAATATATTTTAGACCTATTAAAATTTATGGGATTTTAGAAACATAGTATACTATGTTTACGGTGAAACGTTATGTTAAATGACGTAAGGCGTAAAGAATAATATGTAATGTATAAGTTAGGTGATACTAAAGTAAAATATTGATCATGTTTGCTAATTAAAATGAAAAATCGAAATTAGGGTTATTTGATAAGAAATCGATTGGAAATCGATTTATATGAAAATTGGTTATCAAATATAGAATAATTCAAAAATATGTTAAGAAAAGTAAAAAGCGTTGACTTATGTTTAAGCGTATGAAATACGTTAGTATGTGATCAATGTTGTGATATCGTTGAATAAATACACTAATACGTGTAAAGCGTATTAAATTTATAAGAATATCTCATTGGTGACAAAGCGATTTCATAATTGAAATCATTTTATCAAAAGACGTTAGTATAATTTCGATGTTTAACCTAATTGGTTAAAATGAGGCGTGATTATATTACCTCTCTTTCGATCGAGAAATAATTTAGTTAAGGGATACGAAGCACTATATTATAAAGTTATCAAAGTTTATTAAACTTTGACATTCTCGAAAAACATGATCGATACTAAATTAGTTTTACGTAAGGTGGGGCGCGGACGTGACAAATTGGAGAAGAAGAAATCGAATTAAGATAATCTACAGTCGGTGGGCTTTACTATGCTCAAAAGATAAAATGCTTACCAAATGATTTATTCTGATGCTTAATTGTAGAAATGATAATGAAATGTTTACTTGATTACACCCCAAATGTTTATGTTTTATGTATGTGTCCATCCATGAGCGAATGATGAATGTTGTTGGGTAGCTCCCAACTTATGAGATAAGCAATTCGTATCCTTTGCTAGGCGGCAAGGATGATTGAGAATTCGAATCACATCAGGGGTGGCGAGTTAAGGTGCACAAAGTGTACGTGTCTTGAAAGAGTTCTCGGCGGTTACAACGTTCATGGAAGAGGCCTCTTCACTACGCAAGATGAGTCATGAGATGTTACATGAGAGGTGATATGGATCATACATACAAGGAAAATATATCGGCGGACAAATATTTATGAAATGATGAAAATGTTTCGTAAGTCTGAGGCCTTTTAAAATAAAACCCTTGATCTTACTATGATGGGGATGTAATTTAAAGTTTATAAAATGTTTTGGCATGAGTTCATTGAGTGCATTCTTGTACTCGACCGCATGTTTGTTTTTAAATATGCGGTTGAGCGGATGATGGATGGAGGTGTGTTGAGCGGTGGAACCCCTTTTCAGTAATGATATGTTAGAAACATTGACTACATCGTCATATGTGTATTCACATGCTTTTCATGCGATAGAACTAAGTTATGTTTTGATGTTGTGATTGAATTCCTTGGATCATTTGAATCTTTTTTAAGGATCTGGGTCTCTTTCTATATGTAAATTATGTGTGTATTGTATTTAATGGTTGAAGCCTCTTAGTTTACTTGAATTATATCCCACAAGTCATGAATAATTGTCTTTCATGTTCCTTGATTCTTGTTCAAGTATTAGTCCTCGTTAATCCATCCTTAGGATTAGAGGGCATTACAAATGGTATCAAAGCGGTTCGCTCTTTGAATCAAAACCTTCTTTCAAAGTCAGTCTAGATTGGTGGCTAGACTTCAGAGATCGGTGACTATGCTCAACACTCCATCAAATCAAGCTCAACCGGGATGAGGTAAATGATTTCTTCTCGAGTTTTGAAATGAAAGGTTGATGATGAAAAGATTGGAAGCATGTTTTGAAAGTAAAAGTGAAGAAATGCTACAAGTTTAATTGAAGCGAAATTCTGAAAAAAAAAGATTGAAAAATTTCAAAACTTTATTTTGAAATCATGTTTTGAAATTCATGAAAATTATGTTATTAATTTGAAATCAATGAAGATTATGACAAATAATATGAAATGAAAGTTATGGGAAATTTTTGGAATGGAAGTGATGCAAAGTGATCAAAGAGAGATGAATGAGTATGTTGAAAATGAACATGAATGGCCAAAGTTGAAATAGTGAAATTTTCGAAATTCAAAGAAACGTGTATATAAGCGAGCTATGTTATGAATATTTGAAACTTTATTTTGAATCTCAAGGTTGATTATGATAAATGAACATGTCATCCCAAAAAGAACATAGGCGATATAAGAGCATGATCACTTTGCGAAGAACATAGAAATGAACTTCCTTCCATTACGAGAACAAAAGAAAGAGCGACATGAAAAGCGAAGGAATCAAATGAAAACCAAAAGTAAAGTTAGACTCGAGATCGAAAGCAATATATGGATACAAAAAATGAGCGACCTCGACTTGACTTGGCATTTCGACGACTTCAACATTTCGACATCGACCTTGGCAGCAGGTTTGACCTCGGCGTTGGCACAGCATGCAGACCTCGGCGTTGGCATCGGCATCTGACTGGCATCGGCATCACCTCGACCCGGAGCGGGCGCGTGGGCTTTCTGTACTGCGCGGTGATTTTGTTTCGACCCGTTCTCCTTCGTTTGAACTCCGATTACGCGGTGTTTTCCTCGTACTCTAACGCACTGTACTTTATTTCTTATGAAGGACCAAATCCATGATTCCTTCTCCAGAGTTTACGAGAATCAGTTGAAGTTAGTTTATGGTTTACTTAGAGCGAGAACTTTATAGTATGATAAGAATCTTAGAATCTTTGCTAAGTAGTGAGCTTCGAATGTAAAGAAAGTTATGACATGTGTTGTACATGATAACCTTTCGATAACATTTATCGTTTATCGGATGTGTTGGGATTGTTTTATCGCTTTATACATATATCCGGTTATCTATCCGCTATGGATCGTTTAAGTTTATCTTATCTTTTTTGGATATATCTAGATTGACTTATGCTAGTTTTGTATGTGGCGGATGGCGGATCGTCGCACAACTAAGAAGGTTAGGGCGAGAGCTATGCGGAGGAAGTGATTAGAGCATCAGTACCTATGGAATGTGATGGGGTGACAACTTGGGAGAGTTCACGATGCATTATCTCACCTTGGATTGATGCACATGAGTATGGTGTCGGATTTTGCGGAGTTAAGCGCCTCTTGGCTCTATTACCGTGTGATTGGGAAGACTATGCGGGAAGTGTGGTGACTATATCTACGCGTGGGCGGCAATTATGATTTGATCGCGAGATCTCAGGGTTCATCGTCATCGAGCTATGTCACATGTATGGGGTTGCGAGAGGACCTTATCTTCTCCGAGAGAGTATACTTGGCGCGATGTGTCGCAGTGGGCTATCACGGAGGTCCAGAAGGTTGATCTGTGGTGCCCGGATATCTTAGGATGAGGTAGACTTGCCCGTGTGGAAGGCGCCGACCAGAGAGCTTTGGAGCGCCGATTTTCCCCATTCGGTTGGACATCCATCAAGACCACCACTCCGGTCCTACCACCGATGATGGCGCCACCGCCTCGTGAGCCATATCGTCGGGCAGGCGCGCAGGGGTGTCTGCTCTCTCGATGACTATAGTCGATCGTGATATACATGCCATCGGGGATGATGGGCGGGACCATCTCGACGAGCACGTGAGAAAGATTACGATGAGGACTCGGAGGAAGAAGAGGATCGGAGGGATCTAAGAAGAAGACCTGAGCGAGGATGAGTGGTAGAGCTTGGCGGCGATAGTGGATGTAAATACTGTAGATATGTATAGTATAGTATGTGTGTAGCGTGCTTGGTAATGTAAGGTAGTGGAAGAAAACATAGTATTTTTGTAGCGTTACGTAATCTAGTATTTAGTTTAATGATGGTTAAGCTAGAAGAAGTGCCACGGTATGTGCGTGACTTTCTTTGTGTTGGTGCTTGTACATATGTCCTCTTTGAGGCAAAATTTTCCTATATATGTATGATGACCGAAATGGGCTTTGCGGCAAAATGAGTATGACAAAGATGAATGGTTTTATTAAAATTGTTTTATGATAAGATTATATGATGATGTTATATATGTTAATTGTGATAATGATATGCGATGTTAATTATATGTTTTAAATAACGAAATGCCGCTAGGCGAGATCTGGCGGGGAGTTAGGGGAAGAGGAAGAGGAAGTGGAAGAGGTAGGGAGGCGGTAAGAGTGCAGGAAAATGAGGATATACCACTACCCCTACCTCCACTGATCGTAGGATAGAATAAGTTTTCCTTAGAGCAGAATCCACCTTCTTTTAATGGAAAGGAAGTCAGACGATGCGAACAATGGATAAGAACCATGGAAAGAATTTTGATTTTCTCAGTATGCAGTGCAAGAGGCATCTTGTATTACTTTCCGACTCACGGACCTCTGACTTACGGTGGGAAGCTAGAAGGAAAATTTTAGCACGAGCGGATGGATGATTTTACAGGAGGACTTGAAGGGAAATGTATGAAATACATCCCAAAAGTTATAGGAAGAGGAAGGAGCATGAATTCTTCAATTTGAAGCAGGAAAGATGTACGTGACAGTATGATCGCATCTTTGCGATATGTCAAGTATGCTCGATCAGTGAGCACGAATATGAAGATGTCGAAAGTTTAGATCGGTCTAAGGCGGAGATAAGGATGTCTCTTGCGGTCATGGAGATTTGACATACTGAAGCACTTGGTGGGCTTTAGTTATTGAGGCGTATGCGGAGGATAAGCCGGCCTAAGCTCGGGCATATCTGATGGACAAGGGTAAAAAAGTGGGAAGGAATTTGATAACAATAGGAATTTTGGAAATCCGAATAACAAGCGGCCATGGCAATGAAGCGTGGCACCTCGGGGCAAGAATGGAGAAGGCGTCTTTTCCTCTAATGGGAGGTCCACAAGAACAGATGATGGCTCTTCCTTGCCCAAAATGCCAAAATTTCACAAAGAAATTGCTTAGCGGGTAGTTGTTTTAAGTGTGGTGTGAAGGGCCACTATGCTAATAATTGCCGAGGATACGCGGAATAGTGGGAAGGCCAAACCGCCGGGCCATGCCCAACCACTGGGGCTATTAATATCATTGACCTCGGCGGCAACAACGCAACAACGGCGACAACAACCACGTAAAGCAGCGTCGCCAGGACAGCAACAAGAGAATCGCAATGGCAAGCACCCCGTCGGCCTCAAGCAAGCGAGCTAGAGCTTATGCTCTGCAGAATGAGCAGAACCGGGAAACCAGGGGTGTGGGAAAACTTCTCAACATACTTGTACTTTTGTTCGATAAAGGTGCTTCACATTCTTTCATAGCAAGCATGTGTCGATATGTTGGAACTTAGATCGAACAAGCGGATCGGAAATGAGAATATCTTCACCCATAGGAGGGATTATGGTATTACGCATGTTTGCTCGAACTAGAGTTGAACTGAGGATCACTGGTTACGGCGAATAATTTGAACATAATACATGGGCGATGTAGATATAATCTTAGGGATGAATTGGTTAGAGAAAACCATTCCACAATTACGTGTAAGGAGAGGAGAATTTCGTTCCATTTTCGGACAAGAAGCTCGCTTTTCATGGAATCGACATGGGAAGAAGATCCGATTATATATCAAGTAAGCGAAGAATGATAAACAAGAAAGGATGTCGCGTTTCTTGTTTACGAATGGAAAGATAGAAGAGAAATAAAAGTTGAGGATGTGGAGATTGTTCGAGAATTTCGGATGTTTTCCGAAAACTTACCGAGATTACCCACGATGAGCAGTTGGAATTCGCCATCGACACGGAACCGGGATCGGCCCGATGTCGAAGGCACCTTATCGAATAGCTCAGAAGGAACGAAGCTGAAAATCCAATCAAAATTGTTGGATCTAGGTTTTATCGGACCTAGTGTATCGCCTTGAGGAGCACTGTCTTATTTGTCGAGAAGAAGATGGTTCCTTAAGAATGTGCATAGATTATCGGGAGCTGAATAAAGCGACACTCAAGAACAAATATCCACTTGCCAGGATAGATGACTTGTTTGATCGATTCGAGGAGCAAGTGTGTTCTCAAGATCAACCTCAAATCAGGTTATCATGTAATATTCAAAGAAGCGAGCGTGCGATTACGGTATTCTAAACCCGTAATTAGGGTTTTCAGTATATAATTTTGACGACATCGAATATTGTGATTTCGATACGATATCGTTATAACGAATTCTTTTATAATTCACTAAGTATTGTGAATTACGAAATGAAATTTATGAAATGATACGACGTATTATTTTTAACGTCGACAGCGTATCGAGCGTCGACTTTTATGGGAATCTCAGGTTGTAAAGCAGAATTAATTTCCATCTTAATTCCTTGATTAAAAGGAATATTTTATAAAGTAATCGAGCTTACTCGACCATTTGAGATGAGTCGATTTTGAGCGTTTGAGGCGTTTTGAGCGTCAACGTCTGAGGCGTTTTGTAAAATGAGTTTAATGCTCGAGAAATTATAATAATTAATTTCCTATTATTATTTATATAATTTCAGTATTATTAATTATTAAAATCGAATTTTCAGTTATTAAAATTCGATAATTTGGTATTGAAATTTTGAAAACCCTAAGTTTATAAACTTTGGTTTTCACATGAAATGACACCATTAAATTATCATATGATATCTAAACTATATGTTATGACATATATGAGTATCATTAAGCTATGAAATCAGTTTTAGATCATTAAAACTCGATATGATTTTTATAAAATTGAAACATGATTCTTGAAATGTGGGTTTCATATGCATGAATTAATGCTATAATTTTATCCTATGATATTATTTAATATCTAAATCATGTATTATGATATATATGTGTATATTTTGATCGAAAATGTCATGAGTATCAATAATAGGTGTAATTTGTATTTTTATTCCTATTTTTCCATTTATTTTCGGTAAAATCAATTATCTGATATATGTTGGATTTAATTATTTTAATGGCTTGTATTATATATCTATGATCATATATGATTAATATATATAGTATTAGGGATGGAATAAAAATTAAACCACCCTAAAACCCTTAAAACCGCCGTACACCATTAAACAAAGCATGATGATCCACTTTTTATTGCCAACCCATGAACACCCTTTCTAGCCTAGCCTAATGATCACTATATTCCCATCATTTGGCTGCAGATTTCATCCACTTGAAGGGAGAAAAATCGAGAGAGAGATATTATGGGGAGACTCTTCTCTTAACCACTACACTCATACACACTTAACACTCTACATCTCTCATTATTCTCTCCATCTCCTTCACGAAGCGCGCAAACT
Source organism: Salvia rosmarinus (assembly GCA_036937905.1). NCBI lineage: Eukaryota > Viridiplantae > Streptophyta > Magnoliopsida > Lamiales > Lamiaceae > Salvia > Salvia rosmarinus. The sequence continues at coordinate 76,002 of JAODLM010000463.1, forward strand.
CCCCATTATTTTGAAGCTCTCACACTTTCATTTCTTCTTCATTCCTTCACCAAAACTTGGACACATACCTTGTCCATTGAAACCTATACCATTCTAAGGTAATAACGAGCATAGTACAAAGTTTATCCTCTTTTAGTTCGAAAATTTTGGCTTGTTTTATAGTATATGAATGTTTTATTTGTTCTATGAATGAACTATGTGTTTATATGTTGTTCTTGATGATTTAGTTCGAAAATATATGTGAATATATATGTTAGATGAGCATAGATGGTTGTACATTAAGTTGTTAAAATGGATCTAGCATGTCTTCATGATTTTGAACCATAGGATGTGTTAATAAAATTTTCGAAAGCTTTATAAAATAAAATGATGATGACCGATTGCTTCTTGAATATTTTAGTGATGGATTATTGTTTATTATCATGTTTATAATCCATGGTGTTGATTTGAAAATTTTAGAAAAAACCCTAGGTATTTTATTAAAAATCGTGATTATTGAAATATACCATGGGGTATAATTTTTATTTTAAGATTGTGATGATGTATTAATGCTATAATGTATTGTTTGTATGTGATATGATTTATTTAGAATTTTGGAAACCATATGATTAATTTTGAAAAATACCGTGAGCTTCAAGGTTTGGTATGTTGGTGTATGATTTTATTTTAATCATACAATAGTATATTAATACTTTAGTATATTAATTATGTGATATATGATTTTGTTGGAATTTTGGAAATCAAATACCATGTTTAAATCAAAGAAGCCGTGAGCTATGTGCTCAATAAGGTGATGATTTAATTGGTTTTGATGATTGTTATGATGTTATATTACTATACTATAGTATATAAACATAGTATATAATTGTTGGATTTTTGAAAATCAAATAACATATTGAGTCAAGAAGCGAGAGCTATTGAGCTCCATATGGTGATGATTCAAATGTTTTGGTTGATGTTATGATGTTACAATGTTATTATATAATGTTTAATGATGTTGGAATTTATTTAGAATTTTAGAAATTATTTGCTAATTATTGGTAATTATCAAGTTAATCCGTGAATATTGTTATATATTGTGAAATGAATGCTTATGATGAACTATAGGTTATATAAATGATATATATTGATGTTGGGATATTATACTATGTGTATATTAATTTTGGGAATTTTGGATAATTATTCCATATTATATGGAATTACCGAAATGAATGTATGTGTAAATATACTAATAAATGATAAACAATATCATATGGATCTTATAAATTCATATTCTGGACCATAGTGTATAATAATACACTATATTAATTTAGAAATTTTTCAAAAGTCATTTAGTATTTTTAAGCTAATTATCGAAAATTTTGATAATTTAAAGGGTTTAAAATCCTTTTAATTCAGTTTATTAATAAAATATATGTTTATTTATATTCTGGACATATTTTGGAAATTATAAAATCTTATAAACATAGTTTACTATGTTTAAGACAACGTTAGGTTGTTAACGTTTTAAAACCGAAAATACGCTTTTCTAATTATTAAAGGTTTCATAAATGCGAAATTACTTATAAGTCCTTGATTTACGTGATAAATGAGAACTAGGACTTTACGTTTTCAAATCGATCAAATTCGATTCATAAAAAAAACAAAATAGTAAGAAATTACTATTTGAAAGTCAAAATCGTTGACTTTGTTGGCCAGTGTTGACCGTTGACTTTGAAAGTCAGCGTGCGATTATCGTTCGATAAATGCATGCTGGCGTAAGATGTGCTAATTGAGCATAATACCTCATTAGCAGAAAGATTTCTAAATGAAATCCTTATATCGAGCGATGCTCATACGTTAAAGCGTTTAGGGCGTTAAGCGAAATAGTTGAGCGTATCTCGAGGCGAGAACAATTCGATTAAATAACGTATTTGAAAGCATATCGAATTCAATTGAGAATTCAACTCACATCGATATCAAATATCGAAGTTATCTTTGAAAGTCTCATGAAGACTTGGCGGCGATACTAAAACCTCGCTTTTTCGTAAAGGTGTGGAGCCTGGCGCGGGACTTTGACACGAGCGAACCTAGGACTTTTACAACGAACCATAGTCGGTGGGCTTCTTATCTTTAAAATGTGGGCCTTTTCTTACCCCGCTAAAATGTGACTTCTTGTTATTTCAAATGAGTTTATTTCTGACACTTATCCTACATGTTTAACAAATGTTTCTTGCATTACACGCAAAAATGTTTCGTTTGTGTATGGATCCTATCTGTTATGCCGGGTAGAATTGTGGAGATAGTTGGAACTATTATATCAATTGTTGTGGTAGCACTGACCTTTTTAATGTTGGGTCCTGCTTGGATGATAAATGCGCTAGGATTGGCGTGAAGGTTGGAACTATCTGTTGTGTTAACATATGCTTCGAGAGAGTGTTGTCTTGTACGGGATTACGGCCGGTCACGGCATCGTAGATGGGAGGCCTCACTCTCGGCGTTTATTATTTATTATTATTATGTATGTGACTATGAGATACGGACCATACACACGAAAATGCTCGGCGAGCTATGTTTCTGTGAAAATGATTTGGAAAGCTGAGCATTTTAACTAAAACCATTGTGACTTACCCGATATTGGCGTAATTCAAATTCTATCAAATGTTTTCGGCATGAGTCCACCGAGTGCAATTTCTTGTAGTTAGCCGCATGTTTGTTTTAAATGTGCGGGTTGAGCTCGATAGTGATGATGGAGGCTGTGTTGAGGAGTCAGTGTCCTTTTTCATTTAGGATTTGGTTTTGCCTTGAATACATATCGTCATATATGTATTCACACTCATTGCTAAACTCTAACTCTTAAACATTATGTCTCTTTGCGTACTATTGAGGTTCATCGGATCACGGTTTAATCTTTGGGTGCGATGGCCTAAACTCTTTAATCCTTTGGATAATATCTTATACCATATTATGCATGTTTGTTTATAACCAATGTGGCCATTTACCTTGGTCGATTTGTCTATAATACTATTCCTAGTATTAGTCACCTTCGGTCCGGGTTGGTCGGGCCGGGCGTGACATATCATCAACTCAATGCGGCGGAAGCGTATCAAAACCGTATTCGACAAGATATGGCCACTATGAATTTATAGTTGTGCCATTCGGATTAACAAATGCCAATTTGTATTCATGGATCTCATGAATGAGTGTTCCATCCATACTTAGACAAATTTGTCTTAGTCTTCATAGATGATATTCTCGTCTATTCAAGAATGAAGAAGAACATAAGGAACATTTGAGAGCAGTTTGCAAATCTTAAGGTCGAACAACTCTTTCTAAATTCACAAATGCAATTTTGTCTTAAGAAGTAATGTTCCTTGGACACATTGTGTCGTAGAAGTGGATCGGCTAAGGTAGAAGCGATCAAGATTGGAAATCGCAGAGAACCCAAATGAAATCGAAGTTTCTTAGGATTAGCTGGTTACTATCGGAGATTAATTGAAGGATTCTCTAAGATAGCAGGCGATAACAGCTATTCGAAAGAAAATCAAATTTACTTGGAAGAGGAATGCGGGAATTTCCAAAGCTCAAAGAAAGTTAACTAGTGCCCTGTCTAGAAGTTCGAGCGGACAAAGAGTATGTGGTCTATCTGATGCTTCCAAGCGGACTAGGTTGTGTGTTGATGCGGGAGGGAAAAGTGATAGCTTATGCATCCGGCAACTTAGACCACATGAATTGAATTATCGACTCATGACCTGGAACTATATGAATTAAAGATTTGGAGACATCACCTCTATGGGGTGAGGTGTGAGATCTTCACGATCATAAGAGTTTGAAATACTTCTTGACAAAGAGACTAAACATGAGACAAAGAAGATGGCTCGAATTGGTAAAGGATTACGTGTGGTATAAATTATCACCGGGTAAGGAAAATGTGGTAGCGATGCCTTGAGTCGTAAGAATCAACAGTTAGGAGAATATCTTTACAAGGAAGAAAAACTCGTTGAAGAGTTTGAGCGAATGAAGATAGAAATGGTTGAGCGACCGAGACGATCATGAGTCGTATTGCTACACTCATTGACATCGGACTTGAGAAAAATGATAATAGGCGAGCAAAGGAAGGATGAAAAATTGGAAAAGACAAGGGTTAAAATAAGATCCGCGGGCTAAAAGATTTTAGAAAGCGCTGACAATGCCATATTGTTTGAGGAAAGATTGTGCATTCAAACAATAAAGAGTGCGAAATGAAATCATGAGTGAAGCTCATGATACTCCATATCAACCCACCTAGGCAACACTAAGATGTATCAAGACTTACGAGAAGTTTTGGTGGGAAGGTATGAAATGAGACATCGCCTCTTTTGTAGCATTTGTCAGCAGGTGAAGGCATTGCACCAACGACCCTACAAAATTCTGACCTTTGAAAATACCGAATGGAAATGGGATGAAATAGCGATGGATTTTTTGGGTTTGCCAAAGTCGAAAAGATGGAACAACTGCTATATGGGTAGTAGTGGATAGACTCACAAAGTGTGCAATTTTACGCAATTGATTACTCATGGATCGATAAGTTAGCGGTTATACGTAAAAGAAATTGTGCCTACATGGGGTACCAAAATCTATCACATCGATAGAGATTCCAAATTCACTTGAGATTTTGGGTTAGCTTACAAAAGAATTGGGCACGGTTGAATTTTAGCACAATGTTTCATCCACGGACCGATGGGCAATCGGAAGGACGATTTAAACACTTGAAGATATCTGAGAGCGGTAGTATTGGATCGAGGAGCAAAGTGGGAAGAGGTTTTACCCTCATTGAGTTTGCTACAATAATAGTTATCAGCGACGATTAATATGGCCATGAAGCCTTATATGGAAAGAAATGTCGATCACCGCTTTATTGGGATGAAGTAGGTGAGAGAAGAATTTTAGAGCGTCACATGATAAATGAGATGATTGAAATCGTCCGTCAAATTAGGCAACGAATAAGAGAAGATCAAGATAGACAAAAGTCTTTACGTCTGGCGTAGATCGAGCTACACTTTGAATGTGGAGATTTTTTCTTAAAGTCTCTCATGAAAGGAATTATAAGGTTTGGAGTAAAAGGCAAATTGAGACCCGTTTATAGGACCTTATGAGATCCTAGAAAGAATAGGCCCAATTGCTATAGATTGGCTCTTCCGCAAGTTGGGGAATGTACACAATGTTTTTCACGTGTCCAACTAAGAAAATGCGTATATGATCCAAAACACGTGATCCATCAAGCGGCGTGATCCTCAACCCATATATGAGTTATGAAGAAGAACTATGGCTATTCAGACCGTAAGGTTCAGATTAAGAAACAAGTCCATTTCTCTAGTAAAGGTCTTTGTGGAACATTATGGACAAGATGAGGCCATGTGGGAACTTGAGGATGCCATGAAAAAATATACCAACCTTTTCTAAGGTATGAAAATTTCGGGATGAAATTTCTTTTAAGGGGTAGAATGTAATATCCAGAAGATTTAAAGCCTAATTACGATAATTAAAATTAGTAAATTAGGGTTTGCCGTGAATAATTGAATTAGTAATTTATCGATTATTGATTTCGACTACTTATGATATAATGAATTCTTATATCATATTCACAATTGATTGTGAATTAAGGGATATAGTTTATATTATTCTTTCGGCATAACATTTTAATATCGATTGAATATCGATAGTTAATATTACGTATATTTTTCTAAGTGACAAAGCTTAGAATTAAATTCCTTATTGATGAAATGAATTAATAAAGTGATTACGACTTTTCTGAACATTTTGAGATGGTTCGATTATTAATATTTTAATGTCGATGGAATATCGATAGTTAATATTACGTAAATTTTTCTAAGTGGCAAAGCTTAGAATTAAATTTTCTTATTGAAGAAATGAATTAATAAAGTGATTACGACTTTATTACAAATATTTTGAGATGGTTCGATTATTAACGTTTTGAGGCGTTTGACGTCGGCGTTTAGAGACGATTAGAAAATTAAGTCTAATGATCAAGGAATTATAATATTTAAATTCCTATGATTACTTTATTTAATAAGAGCATTATTTATCATTAAAATAATGCTAGAGAATTAAGGAATAATTATGGAATAAAATGTGTAATTTTCGAAAACCTAATTTGAAAATTGGGTTTTATATGAATCATTTTAATTATTTTTCCTATGATTTAATTTATCATCTAAGACATATATTATGCTATATAACTATTAATATCAAGAAAATCAAATGTTGGACACTTATACTACAAAGTCGGTGAACAATTGTATATTAGAACTTAATGAATGAATTTTGCTATCTTTACCATGATGTGTAATTATATGAATCAAGTGTGATTTAATTACACACAAATCAAGATCATTAACTAGATGAATTAAGTG